>CM043121.1:24174399-24415530 GCA_023701765.1 Hylyphantes graminicola
AATAAAACAGACTATTTGCAAATTTTTTATAGCTAGATTGTTGAATAACAAGCTCAACCACACTGCGAAACGCAGTATGTCTGGTGTCTGGTCGCCCTACACTTGAGACAAAGGGTTTAATTTCCTCGTAATTTGAAATAGAAAGCCCTCTTTCAAATCATCAAGTATTATTCCAAGCCCAACAGGATCGGTTCCAAATGTTACCAACTAACTTGAACTCATAAGAACGGTTAGCGAAATGGTACTACGAATTTCATCAGGATGTGCTGTTATCGGCGAATCGGAACCACGCGACTCCCTAAGGAGTCAGTGGCATCCAACGTGTTAACGAAAAAATACCTTCTGGAACATATAAACGTTATAAACTTTACATTGGAATATGTTTGGTATCATAAATTTTCCACCTGAGGCTCCGAAAAAAAGTCACTTCTTAAGTATTATGTTATTCGTGAAACATCAAATTCTGTATGGAGGGTATCTTATGGAAGCTGACAATCCGTATCTTCTAAGAACTGCAAATCTGTATATTTTGAGAGCTAACAATCTGTATGTGGTGTATATAAGAATTTTCTGAGATATTATGTATCTGTACTTGAAATGACCTTCCTATGATTATTTACTCCATGTGAATGATTACGGACATTCTCTTTTTGTAAATCGTTGGAAATTTCTCCTTATCTTTTCACATATAATTGAAAAATTAGTTGCATTTTCCAGTCACTGGTGACTATTTCCCTCGTTGCATTCTTATATCATAAACACTTGAGGAATGGTTCCAAGCATCTTTTGTAGTGTGAAAGAGAAGCGTTTTGTAGCTACCTCCTTGCTATTTTTCTTTATTCAAAATTAAAGTGGTATACATCAGGTGGCAAAGCGCAATTTTATATATAAAGTGTGCCTGATTAAATAGTCTTTATTTCAATGTAGTGAGATTAAAAACACTCATTTAAAGTCAATGATACTTTTTTTGCCTTTATGTTAACTCCGTAACTTTTTTTGACTTGTTGACATAAGTAAACTTTTTTAATAAAGATTTTGAAAGTTGAAAGGATGGCATTTAGTAGAAGGTTGAATCACTGCTGTAAAAGACAACTCTCTGGACTTCTTTAAACTCCCCTAAAATCACACACCAACAAACTCTTTTTAAACAGAACATCGATTTTTTTTAACAAAATATCTTGCCTGCCTTCTGGCTTACAAAGTTGGTTCTATACATACATAAAAATTCAACAAAATTTGCATAAAAAATAAATAAATTTTGTTCTAGCATAAACTCAATAAGAGTGACGTACTAAAATTTAGAACAAATTGGTAGGCAAAAAATTTAAGAATTCACACTCTCCACTTAAGCTCAAGTGAGTGAAATGAAAAAAACACACTTTTACATATAAAAGGAAAAATTAAATTGTCCAAACAAAATCTTGATAACTTTTCAATCTTCAGAAAGTTCCATATTTTATAGCAGTTGAACTAGTCGTCTGAACTTGCCGGATGGAGTCTTGATCAAGCATGATCGGACCTTTCTGTCTCGTCCGAAGAAGACATCTTCAACCTTGGCAATCGGCCACATGTTTCTTGGGAATAGATCGTCACCAATCAGAACAACGTCTCCAACTTTAAACGAAACGCCTTCTGTACCTGGAAAGCAAAAACTAGACTTTAAATTCAACAATTAATCCCGCTTACATCTTTTCCAAAAATCATCCAACAACTTTTGTTGATGAAAAAACTTCTTAACTGAAATTTTAAATCAGGTTGGTGTGATCAAAGCGAATTTCAAATATAAAATAATTCAATGACTACTAAGGCAAAGAAAGAAACCGTCTGCCTATCAAAAAATGGGCTGGGGTCAGTGGGGAAGGTTTTGAATTATCACTATACAAAAAGGTAATGGATCTTGAATTAAACATTGCTTCAATTTCAACAAACACTGTAGTCAACTCGTCAACTGAATTCGAGGAGTGACCAATGACTTTCCTTAAAGCTAATTTAATTATTTTAATCCATCTCCCCCAGAAACCTCCCCACTATGGTCGCATCTCAATAATAAACTTCCATGAAATTCCGGATAAAAAAATAAAGTTTTTAGTGCTTCCGAACTATTAAAAATTTTAAATCTTCTTTTCAATTCACCATCTGCCCTTTTTAAAATTTTGGCATTATCTTAATAAATGGCTTTACATAGCTCGTGTCTATATACGAATCTTCTTAATGCTAACAAGAAAGTATCCGTAGTCATATCCGGCACTAGTTTCGAGATGAACAGCACGTGTTACAGCACAGGTGAATAGGAGAAGGTAGCGTTTCGAATCACCGCCTTTTATGAAGAATGGACTAGCGACATCTAATCCACATACAGAAAAAAGAGATTATAAGATCCAATCTTTGGGTAATGGAGCAATTTCCTGAGACCCTGGCTAAACCGAATATCTCTTGCAGAGATAACATAGTGCCTAAGAATTATACTTTAAAATATTTTGATCTTTTGGAACCCAAAATTTTTCTCGAACCTAGAGTATATCGTGGCATTCACTCCAGATTTGAATACCTTGGTGGGAGCGTCTGCAATATGTATATAATCTCTTTATTATTTAATCTTTACTATGCAGTATCCAAGGATGTTTTTCTTGGAATGTATATTATGATAAACCAATAATACCCTTAACACACAAAAGTCCACTATCATCTAAAAGGGGATTGAACATATAGATTGGAGACGTCTTATCAATCTGCTTATTATTAGAGAGTTTTGACAAATCTTCTCCAAAGTGTTTTGTTTGCGTAACTTTTATCCAATTCAGCCAGATCAATTTCAAAGGCTGTTAAAAAAATCCTAAACGTTTTCTTACAATTATAGATAAATTTTAATACCCAGGCAGTTACGCGATAAACTGTACTAAGTTTACCAAGTTTATAGCTTTTTGAAAATTCAAAAATAGAAATCAAAAGGTTACTGATAATGAATGAGACTTGACCTTCATTAGCAGATTTGGTGGTTTTCCTTTCGGCCAAAATTACAATTTCATTTGGATATTTAAGCGTACTCTGAGAAGGAAATGTTTAATTTCACTCAAACAACTAGGACAATTCCACCACAAAACGCTAGAAAGGCTAGAAAGCTAGCTTTAAAGACAAAATTTCGAAAATGTTGTCTTTAAAACAATGAGAAACAAGATTAAAGGCAAAATTTCTCGAAATTTTTGTCTTTAATCTTATTTCTCATTGTTTTTTGCCTTGGTGCATGATGTATCTTTTTGTCTAATAAAAAACCCCACAAAACGCTGTTTAAAAGTACACTTATTTCTACAGGTCTGGTAATAATTCCTACAGGGATCTACATTTTTGGAAAATCCGTTTTCTAACCCTCAGTCCCAGTAATTAAGGAGAGTTAGTTTTTAACTTTCTCAAATTCCTTCCTGTACTAACTAATATTGTAATTGAATCTGTTGGCAAGCGGAATGCATTACCGTATTGTTTGCTCCGAAATATAAATCATCCACGTATAGGGAGGAGTCTAACATTTTACATGCATCCTGTTTATCTTTAGCGTAACCCTTTACAATGATATTTAATGGTTGCAGCTAACCTGAATGGGCTCGTTGTGACACCAAAAGGGACAAGAGACATACTCATCACTTTGAACTGATTCGATTCCGTAAACCAAATAAACTTAAGAAAATCGCGACCACGTTCAGAGATACCAATGTTCAAAAATGCTTAATCAAAGTGTCCGCCCTAAACGCCATACTATTTGCCTGAAATCTTAAAATAACGTTTAAAACATTTGGATTCAAATTTTGACCATTTTCAAAGCAATCATTCACAGATTTTGCTTCCTTACATTTTGACGAAGCATTGAACACAATTCGCAAAAGCGTCGTTGATCGATCATGTCGAATAACTTCCCTATGAGGCAGGAAGTATGAACCCGTAATATCCCTCACAGTCTTTCTTCTACAATACCCAATTCAAATTGTTCATCAACAATACTTTTATACACTCGCAAAGCAATTCTGGATTTTTATTTAAACTTTGGCTCAAAAAACTTAAAAGCCACTTCGAAGTTACTTTGTAAGTACTCAAATCCTACTTTCTACAATAAATCAGTTACATACATGTCATTTACGATTTTAAGTTGACTTTCAAAATGATTAATGAAATCGGAATCTCTATCAGAAATCACATAATTGTTCGGTAAGATGCTCTCAAATCGGTTGTTACAAAAGCCGACATTGCTGGAACAAAATAAAAACAATTCATTGAATAATACTGCTCTCCATGCAGCCAACCAACCAAACACCGATTCAACTGCAATAAAAATTTTACCTAATATAATGCACTTATACCTTATCATTTCCCAAACTTTATCTGCCCCTACAAGAACCTTTACGTCGGGATTATCTGCAGATTTTTGAATATGCCCTTTCCAAACCATTTTGTGAAGATATCTTCAATACAAATGTCCGGAACAGCGATTGGAGCCCAGAAATTATATCGGTCACTAAAACTTCCAACTTAATCCCGTATCCGTCATTCTTGTTACAAGATCAACCGACACATCATACAATCCTTCACTTGCATTTTACAATGTCAAACGAGTACACCGATATTCTTTCTTGTCTCACGACCTGTAAGTTTAACTCGCTTGCTATTTTAATGGAATGCATGGAATCTAAATACAATTACTCACATAATTCATCATGAAGGTACTTTTTTCAGACACAATATCATAACTCATAACTCTCCTTTAGATCATTAAGATCTTTTTCATCGGAGCTTAACTTATGACTTAATGACTTTCTTGGTGGGGGGCAAGATCGCCAAGCACTGCGACTTTTAGTCGATTGTACTAAAAATTACTATATATTACCGTAATTAGCTTAGAAACCCTTGTTCGCAAAGTACCACGTTTTTTTTCTTTGTCTTTTATATTTTTTACCTTATCCATTTTAACAATACAACACTGACCAAAATACTTGGTTTTAAATGGATACTTATCCAGCACTTGCAAAAGACAATCCCGAGGAAAACTCTAAACCTGGCTACTACACAATGACTCTGTGGTAGCGACACACAAAACAACTACTCTTTCTAGCAGCTACCCGAAGGACAGCAATACACAAGCTAGCAGTTTCCCGGCAGATGCCACCATCAGGGCCGGATTTAAAGATTTGCCGCCTGTAGGCTACTATCAATTTGCCGCCAGATATAGGTTTTACAACCATTTTTTTTTTCATTCTACATATTAGAATCATCTATGTGCACTCTAAATGAATAGCGAGATAATAGGTGAATTTTTTAAACTGTTCTATTTTTCTTTCAACTTCCAAATCCGGGGAGAATCTGCAATAATTGTCCTTACAGGCTTCCATGTTCAGTACTAAATATTAGTACTATATATATGTTTACAATGTTCGCATTAATAAATTATTTGTGTGTTTTTTCTTAAAAAAATTATTATAAAGATATTAATATTTTTATGCCGAATGCCGCTTTTATTGTACGTAAAATTTGCCGCCCCAATAAGTTTGCCGCTCTAGGCTACAGCCTACTTAGCCTATTTAGAAATCCGGCCCTGGCCACCATGTAAAATACAGCTCTGTTGGCTTATTGAAACTCCCTTAAAATCACACAACAACTCTTTAACAGAACATCTATTTATTTAGCAAATCAGCTCGCCTGCCTCCTGGCTTACAAAGTAGGTTCTATATATACATAACAATTCAACAGAAATTTGAATACACAATAGATACATTTCGTTCAAACATAAACTCAATAAGAGTGACACACTAAAATTTACAACAAATGGGTAGGCAAAACATTGAAGAATTAACAACTGCTAAAACAGCATTTGAGACGGAATTTGGCCTTATGTCACGCAGTTTATTCATCGACATCCATAGCTTCAGGTTTTATTTCTTCCAGCGTCATTCTTTCAAAATCCATAGCTAAAAGCTCTATTTCTCTAGACTCTATATATGTGAGTTCCATTTCTTCAGACTTAGTAACTTTTTGCTCCATTTTTTCGGCTTCTATTTCTTCGATCTCCATAACTTCTGGCTGTATTTCTCCGAGCACTATAGGTTTGTGGTCAGTTTCGAGATCCATAGCTTCAGGTTTTATTTCTTCCAGCGTCATTCTTTCAAAATCCACAACTAAAAGCTCTATTTCTCTAGACTCTGTATATGTGAGTTCCATTTCTTCATACATAGTAACTTTTTGCTCTAGTTTTTCGGCTTCTATTTCTTCGATCTCCATAACTTCTGGCTGTATTTCTCCGAGCACTATAGGTGTGTGGTCAGTTTCTTCGGACTCTATTTCGTCGACTTCCATTTCTTCCACTTCTATTTGAGGCATATAATTGAATGATCTTGTAAATGGCAATTGGCCCTTCGATTGACCACGTAGTTTTGCGTGTAGTAGGCGCATTTCTTCGGAAACTTTAAGGATATAGTTGTCCAAATCTTTGGCCATTTCAATAAGAGGAAACTGTGGCAGAGGTAGAGAATTCACTTGAAGGATGGTGGAGAGTTTAAATTGCCAATTAAATTCTTCTTCTAACCTGTTATACTCTTAATCATAACGTTGGATGAAGTTTGCGTAAGCTTTGTCTGCATTGGAGTCACACATTTAAGTCTCTTTGATCTTTGGTAACTCTGGCAAGACAGAGGGTGCTCCTTAATTTCAATTTCCTCTCTTAAGGATGATTTCCGTGTCTTTCTTTCCACGGCCACAAAAGAGTTGTAATTTCTTATTGCATTATCCAAAGACCTATATTTCAAATAAAGGTTAAAATGCTATTTGCCTCATTCTTATTAAGTTTGGATTTTGACGCTTTTCTGCCTTGAGCACAACAAAGTAGTAAATAGGGCCATATATGAACAGACCTAAGTTGCCTTTATATGCGGCTAGCTTATAAAAAGTCCGGAAATATTTCAAAGTCAGAAATAATTTCCTACGTTCGAAATAATTTCTAAGTCCCAACTAATTTAAGTCCGAGAATTAAGTCCGAGAATATAACAAAGTCCGAAATATATTTCAAAGTCCTAAAATATTTCAAAGTCCGAAATATATTTCCAAGTTCGAAGTATATTTCAAAGTACCAAATATATTTCAAAGTCCGAAAATATTTCAGAGTTCGAAAATATTTCCTAGTTCGAAATATATTTCAAAGTTCGAAATAATTTGAAGTCCGAATTATATTTCAAAGTTCGAAATATATTTCTATGTCCAAAAAATATTTCATAGTTCGAAATATATTTCAATGTCCGAAAAATATTTCAAAGAAAAAAAATATTTCAAAGTCCGAGAATATATTTCAAAGTCCGAAATATATTTCAAAGATAGAAATATATTTCAAAGTTCGAAATAATTTCAAAGTCCGAAAATATTTTAAAGTCCGAAATAATTTCTATGTCCAAAAATATTTCAAAGTCCGGAAATATATTTCAAAGTCTGAAAATATTTCAAAAACCGAAAATATTTCAAAACCGAAATAATTCCTGTTCAAAAATATTTCAAAGTCTGAAATATATTTCAAAGTTCGAAATATATTTCAAAGAAAAAAAATATTTCAAAGTCCGAGAATATATTTCAAAGTCCGAAATATATTTCAAAGATAGAAATATATTTCAAAGTTCGAAATAATTTCAAAGTCCGAAAATATTTTAAAGTTCGAAATAATTCCTATGTTCAAAAATATTTCAAAGTCCGAAATATATTTCAAAGTTCGAAATATATTTCAAAGTTCGAAATATATTTCAAAGTTCGAAATATATTTCGGACTTATTAAGGACTTAGGAAATATTTTTGAACATAGGAATTATTTCGGACTTCTAAGTCAGAGAATATTTCAAAGTCAGAGAATATTTCTAAGTCAGAGAATATTTCAAAGTCAGAGAATATTTCGAAGTCAGAGAATATTTCAAAGTCCAAAATAATTTCCCCAAGTTCGAAATAATTTCTAAGTCCAAAAATATTTCAAAGACCGAAAATATTACTAAGTTCGAAATAATTTTATACTTACAATATTCAAACCTTCATTGACGGAACCTTCATCTGTAAATGATTTCACGTCAGCACACAACTCCTTAAATACTGGAAGGAGGGGGGGGGGGGGGGGGGGAATGGGAGAAAGGGAAAAAAGATTTTTTCAACTTCACCTTCAACTTCAACTTCACCTTCAACTTCACCTTCACCTTCAACTTCACCTTCAACTTCACCTTCAACTTCACCTTCAACTTCAACTTCACCTTCAACTTCACCTTCAACTTCACCTTCAACTTCACCTTCACCTTCAGGGAGTTGCATTCAGGGAGTTGCGTAATGACGTGAATCATTTCAGTTGAAGGTTGAAGAACCTCAACTTCAACTTCACCTTCAACTTCAATTAAAGGGTGCCGACGCACTGTCGCCGGAGGCGACAAACCGTCCTGTATAACTCGCATTGGAAACCTGAACGCATAGATTGCACCTGATTTTTAGACTCATAAAATGGACAAAAAATCATTTTCGAACCAATTGAGTTCAGCTTAAGTATAGTGCGTCTCAGAAGTTTAGACAAAAAACATTTTGAGTCACAAAATTTCAATGAAAAGGTTTATTTGAAATTTTTTTTGATGGTAAGGTTAATGCAAGATATATAATTAAAAATAGCACGAATCACTAAGAAAAAAACAGAACAATTCTAGAAAAAAAAATTTGAACACTGACCAAAATACTTGGTTCTAAATAGATACTTATCCAGAACTTGCAAAAGACAATCCCGAGGAAAACTCTAAACCTGGCGAAATATATTTCCGAAATCTGATTTCCGAAATTTCCTGGTCCGAAATATATTTCAAAGATCGAAATATATTTCAAAGATCGAAATATATTTCAAAGTTCGAAATAATTTCAAAGTCCGAAAATATTTTAAAGTCCGAAATAATTCCTATGTTCAAAAATATTTCAAAGTCCGAAATATATTTCAAAGTTCGAAATATATTTCAAAGTTCGAAATATATTTCAAAGTTCGAAAATATTTCAAATTCCGAAATATATTTCAAAGTAAAAAAAAAATATTTCAAAGTCCGAGAATATATTTCAAAGTTCGAAATATATTTCAAAGTTCGAAATAATTTCCTAAGTTCGAAATAATTCCTATGTTCAAAAATATTTCAAAGTCCGAAAATATATTTCAAAGTCCTAAAATATTTCTAAGTCCGAAATATATTTCCAAGTTCGAAGTATATTTCAAAGTCCGAAATATTTCAAAGTCCGAATTATATTTCAAAGTTCGAAATATATTTCCTAAGTTCGAAATAATTTCAAAGTCCGAAATTAGTCCCTTATTTCGAAATAATTTCTATGTTCAAAAATATCTCAAATTCCGAAATATATTTCAAAATCCGAAAATTTTTCAAAAACTGAAAATATTTCAAAGTCCTGAATTTCAAAGTCCGAAATATATTTCAAAGATCGAAATATATTTCAAAGTTCGAAATAATTTCAAAGTCCGAAAATATTTTTAAGTCCGAAATAATTCCTATGTTCAAAAATATTTCAAAGTTCGAAATATATTTCAAAATTCGAAAATATTTCAAAGTCCGAAATATATTTCAAAGTTCGAAATATATTTCAAAGTCCGAAATATATTTCCTAAGTTCGAAATAATTTCAAAGTCCAAAATAATAATTCCCTTATTTCGAAATAATTTCTATGTTCAAAAATATCTCAAATTCCGAAATATATTTCAAAATCCGAAAATATTTCAAAAACTGAAAATATTTCAAAGTCCTGAATTTCAAAGTCCGAAATATATTTCAAAGATCGAAATATATTTCAAAGTTCGAAATAATTTCAAAGTCCGAAAATATTTTTAAGTCCGAAATAATTCCTATGTTCAAAAATATTTCAAAGTTCGAAATATATTTCAAAATTCGAAAATATTTCAAAGTCCGAAATATATTTCAAAGTTCGAAATATATTTCAAAGTTCGAAATATATTTCAAGGTTCGAAATATATTTCAAAGTTCGAAAATATTTCAAAGTCCGAAATATATTTCAAAGTAAAAAAAATATTTCAAAGTCCGAGAATATATTTCAAAGTCCGAAATATATTTCAAAGTTCGAAATATATTTCAAAGTCCGAAATAATTTCCCCAAGTTCGAAATAATTCCTATGTTCAAAAATATTTCAAAGTCCGAAAATATATTTCAAAGTCCTAAAATATTTCAAAGTCCGAAATATATTTCCAAGTTCGAAGTATATTTCAAAGTCCGAAATATTTCAAAGTCCGAATTATATTTCAAAGTCCGAAATATATTTCCTAAGTTCGAAATAATTTCAAAGTCCGAAATAATTCCCTTATTTCGAAATAATTTCTATGTTCAAAAATATCTCAAATTCCGAAATATATTTCAAAATCCGAAAATATTTCAAAAACTGAAAATATTTCAAAGTCCTGAATTTCAAAGTCCGAAATATATTTCAAAGATCGAAATATATTTCAAAGTTCGAAATAATTTCAAAGTCCGAAAATATTTTAAAGTCCGAAATAATTCCTATGTTCAAAAATATTTCAAAGTTCGAAATATATTTCAAAATTCGAAAATATTTCAAAGTCCGAAATATATTTCAAAGTAAAAAAAATATTTCAAAGTCCGAGAATATATTTCAAAGTCCGAAATATATTTCAAAGTCCGAAATAATTTCCTAAGTTCGAAATAATTCCTATGTTCAAAAATATTTCAAAGTCCGAAAATATATTTCAAAGTCCTAAAATATTTCTAAGTCCGAAATATATTTCCAAGTTCGAAGTATATTTCAAAGTCCGAAATATTTCAAAGTCCGAATTATATTTCAAAGTTCGAAATATATTTCCTAAGTTCGAAATAATTTCAAAGTCCGAAATTAGTCCCTTATTTCGAAATAATTTCTATGTTCAAAAATATCTCAAATTCCGAAATATATTTCAAAATCCGAAAATTTTTCAAAAACTGAAAATATTTCAAAGTCCTGAATTTCAAAGTCCGAAATATATTTCAAAGATCGAAATATATTTCAAAGTTCGAAATAATTTCAAAGTCCGAAAATATTTTAAAGTCCGGAATAATTCCTATGTTCAAAAATATTTCAAAGTTCGAAATATATTTCAAAATTCGAAAATATTTCAAAGTCCGAAATATATTTCAAAGTAAAAAAAAATTTCAAAATCCGAAAATTTTTCAAAAACTGAAAATATTTCAAAGTCCTGAATTTCAAAGTCCGAAATATATTTCAAAGATCGAAATATATTTCAAAGTTCGAAATAATTTCAAAGTCCGAAAATATTTTAAAGTCCGGAATAATTCCTATGTTCAAAAATATTTCAAAGTTCGAAATATATTTCAAAGTCCGAAATATATTTCAAAGTAAAAAAAAAAATATTTCAAAGTCCGAGAATATATTTCAAAGTTCGAAATATATTTCAAAGTCCGAAATAATTTCCTAAGTTCGAAATAATTCCTATGTTCAAAAATATTTCAAAGTCCGAGAATATATTTCAAAGTCCGAAAATATATTTCAAAGTCCTAAAATATTTCAAAGTCCGAAATATATTTCCAAGTCCGAATTATATTTCAAAGTCCGAAATATATTTCCTAAGTTCGAAATAATTTCAAAGTCCAAAATAATAATTCCCTTATTTCGAAATAATTTCTATGTTCAAAAATATCTCAAATTCCGAAATATATTTCAAAATCCGAAAATATTTCAAAAACTGAAAATATTTCAAAGTCCTGAATTTCAAAGTCCGAAATATATTTCAAAGATCGAAATATATTTCAAAGTTCGAAATAATTTCAAAGTCCGAAAATATTTTTAAGTCCGAAATAATTCCTATGTTCAAAAATATTTCAAAGTTCGAAATATATTTCAAAATTCGAAAATATTTCAAAGTTCGAAATATATTTCAAGGTTCGAAATATATTTCAAAGTTCGAAAATATTTCAAAGTCCGAAATATATTTCAAAGTAAAAAAAATATTTCAAAGTCCGAGAATATATTTCAAAGTCCGAAATATATTTCAAAGTTCGAAATATATTTCAAAGTCCGAAATAATTTCCCCAAGTTCGAAATAATTCCTATGTTCAAAAATATTTCAAAGTCCGAAAATATATTTCAAAGTCCTAAAATATTTCAAAGTCCGAAATATATTTCCAAGTTCGAAGTATATTTCAAAGTCCGAAATATTTCAAAGTCCGAATTATATTTCAAAGTTCGAAATATATTTCCTAAGTTCGAAATAATTTCAAAGTCCGAAATAATTCCCTTATTTCGAAATAATTTCTATGTTCAAAAATATCTCAAATTCCGAAATATATTTCAAAATCCGAAAATATTTCAAAAACTGAAAATATTTCAAAGTCCTGAATTTCAAAGTCCGAAATATATTTCAAAGATCGAAATATATTTCAAAGTTCGAAATAATTTCAAAGTCCGAAAATATTTTAAAGTCCGAAATAATTCCTATGTTCAAAAATATTTCAAAGTTCGAAATATATTTCAAAATTCGAAAATATTTCAAAGTCCGAAATATATTTCAAAGTAAAAAAAATATTTCAAAGTCCGAGAATATATTTCAAAGTCCGAAATATATTTCAAAGTCCGAAATAATTTCCTAAGTTCGAAATAATTCCTATGTTCAAAAATATTTCGAAGTCCGAAATGTTTCAAAGTCCGAGAATATTTCTAAGTCAGAGAATATTTCAAAGGCAGAGAATATTTCTAAGTCAGAGAATATTTCTAAGTCAGAGTATATTTCAAAGTCCAAAAATATTTCAAAGACCGAAAATATTACTACTAAGTTCGAAATAATTTTATACTTACAATATTCCAACCTAATTGACGGAACCTTAATCTGTAAATGATTTTACGTCAGCACACATCTCCTTAAATACTGGAAGGGGGGGGGGGGGGGGAATGGGAGAAAAGATTTTTTTTCCCGATTGTCTCCCTTCTTTACAGTACAGGGAGTTGCGTAATGACGTGAATCATTTATAGTTGAAGGTTGAATAACCTCAACTTCAACTTCACCTTCAGGGAGTTGCGTCAGGGAGTTGCCTTCAGGGATTTGCGTAATGACGTGAATCATTTATAATTGAAGGTTGAATAACCTCAACTTCAACTTCACCTTCACCTTCAGGGAGTTGCGTCAGGGAGTTGCCTTCAGGGAGTTGCGTAATGACGTGAATCATTTATAATTGAAGGTTGAATAACCTCAACTTCAACTTCACCTTCAGGGAGTTGCGTCAGGGAGTTGCCTTCAGGGAGTTGCGTAATGACGTGAATCATTTATAATTGAAGGTTGAATAACCTCAACTTCACCTTCAGGGAGTTGCGTCAGGGAGTTGCCTTCAGGGATTTGCGTAATGACGTGAATCATTTATAATTGAAGGTTGAATAACTTCAACTTCACCTTCACCTTCAGGGAGTTGCCTTCAGGCAGTTGCGTAATGACGTGAATCATTTACAGTTGAAGGTTGAAGAACCTCAACTTCAACTTCAATTAAAGGGTGGGGTCAATTAAACTTAAGTTCGAATAAACTTAAGTTCGAACTTATTTCAATTAAACCAATCCGGACTTCAATTAAAGGGTTTGACCAGACGGTTTGTATAACTCGCATTGGAAACCTGAACGCATAGATTGCACCTGATTTGTAGACGTCATAAAATGGACAAAAAATCATTTTCGAACCCATTGAGTTCAGCTTATGTATAGTGCGTCTCAAAAGTTTAGACAAAAAACATTTTGAGTCACAAAATGTCAATGAAAAGGTTTATTTGAACTTTTTTGGCCTTTTTGAAGGGGAAGCAAAATCTGCATCGTGCTACGGTGGGCATCAGACCAATTGTTTGTAAATTTGAATATTTTAAATTTAAAAAATTGCCGTTTTACCAGAAAATACGACATTACACGTTTTAAAATGCGCACATTGGTTTCAAAACTTCTCGGTACTATTGTTTTAGGCATACAGTAGTTATTTACATCTAATTGGGATCTATATTGCGCCAATCAACAGCAATATTTCCCCGTAAAAAAGCTCAAACGGCTATATTTGCTGCTGGTATGTAATTGGACCAGAAATGGTACAAAATGGTTAGAATTCAACTGTAAAACGTGTTTTTTAATTCATAATATCAAGCAGAAATTCAATTCTAGAAAAAAAATGTGAAATTAGATCATTAAATGACATTAAATCGATTTTGTCTATATTTATGACACAGATTTTTTGGGTACTTTTTACAATTAATTCAATTACAATTTATTATTGGTTGTTTTCCTTGTGATTCCTGCTATTTGTAATTACACCATATTCTCAACTATTTGAATAAAACCATATTATCAACTAAAACTAACTTGTCAGTTATTACCAAATTTAAAACTTTTTCGGTGAAATCTAAATTATGAATTCCAGTTATTAATACTCCAGATAATTATAAATATATTATCTGACTTTTTTTCTTGGGGGAGGGGAGGGGGGCACAGGGGAGAACGAGCAGCTTTGAAGGTAAGCTTGATTTTTACTGTTTCCAGTTTGTGCTGTTCAAATAAAAAGAGAATTGAAACCAAGACAGTTATATCTTGTGCATTTTATCATATACAAACTGAATAAAATATGTTGAACATAATTAAAAAAAATACTTGATATCGCCAATTTTAGAACTTTATTTATTACAGATAATACTATTAAAATGTGTTAGTCAAAATATTAATCATGGTAAACATGATTTTGTAAAGATTCCGGTGTCACGAATCATTATGTAATTTTTTTTGTATTTCATGCTTACAAAAATAATTTGAAATATTTATTGTTCACTTTAAAGATAAGAAGGAGGCTTGTCTAAGTTTTAAAAAGCAATATTTTTTAGAAAGGAAGTATTATTTATACAATCACCATCATATCCTTTTTGCCAATAAATTTCCGTCAATATATGCTATCATATGAAATTTTTTGTGTAAAATTAAATTTATAAAAATAAAATTCTGAAAACATGGCCAAGCCCCCCCCCCCCCCCCCCCCCCCCACCCCCGGCTCCTTTAGTTGCAACTCATAGCGAAGACTATACCCGGGCTAACTGTTTGTTGGTGCTAAAACAAAAACAATTCATTATTCAATTTTTTGCATAATATTTCCGTTAGTCACTTTACATAGTAATTACGTTAGTCTTCTACGTTTTATAATATACCTATATACCTTAAAAACTTCTTGATGAATAGTTTAACTTTTTATTAAGTTATAGTTAGATATAAAAAATTAAAGCAACAAGAAAACAAACAACCCTTATTTAAATATCTTTTCAAATTTTTAATTTCTAGGGAATTAAAAAAAAGTTTTTTCAAGGTAACACTAATCCATTTAAGAAACAAATGGTAGTCCTTGTTACTTTGGCACATGTTATGCTAGGTTTCTTTAGGTATAATAGTTTAATACATTTTTTAATTCACGTCGTTAAAACCTGGAATTTTCTTAAAATTCTTTTTTTAAAAACATGGAAAAGCCAGGGTATTTGGTTTTTCAACTTATGTGGCAACCCCGTTTCTGTTTATGCTTAAAGCTTAAGAAGCATCAATATGAACGTATACATGTATAATGTAACAGCTTATTTTGTGAATTAAGTATACTCTTAAAACGAACGAGCGATTTTAACTCAGTATGAGTTAATTTTCACTCCTCCAGTCTAGAAAATGCACTTCTCCTAGAGGAGTGGATTCTTGGTGTGCTAGTGATTTTAACTCAGTCTGAGTTAATATTCACTCCTTTCAAGTGTCGAAAATGCACTTCTCCTACTGAAGTGGATTTCACTCTTTTGTTTTAAGAGTGTATACTGCTAAAAAATTTTTTTATACGGCAATTATGCATTTTAGTTTCAGCTTTTTATTTTTATTTTTGCCAAACTCATGCCTGATAGATACTCAAGGTACAACAAGAACTTCTACCGTGGGGCAGGTAAACTGCAGTAACTTCCATAATGGCTTGGATCATTTTGTTGCAAGTACTCAATTTTTATTTCAGAGCAAAGATGGTACAACTCATTGTTGCGATTACTGTAGGTTACCTGCTCTCGGCAACTTGTTCAGCGTACATGGAGATAATGTACCTGGAGAATAACTAGTCCCATTTTTGTTTAAAACTAACGAAAATTCCGGAAGTTTGATTAAAAATTTATGTCGTGTCGAGACAAGAACCTAAAAGTACGTAAAGTAAACTCCCGATTATCCGCGGCAACAATCTATAGAAATATGGCCACCATCACCATTCCCCCCCCCTGCAAAAAAAATAATTTAACAAAAAACAAATTTTAAATGAAATTTATCTGTTTCAATGGAAGAATCCCGAACAGAGAATTCCTTTCAACAACGGCGTAATACTTTTTATGAAACGAAGAATACATTATTAAAAACAACCGAATGCACTGTAAATAGAATGTTCTGATGTTTGGACAAAATGTGTTCGCCAATAAACTGACCGCCCAAGCTTTTTATTTTTACTGTTTTCGATTTCTCTTTCACTATGCTATTTTTTCTACAATACTTATATAAAACCAGAAGCAAGTTTTTGATTGGATTTTCTTTAGATACTGCTATTTCTACGAGGCCGTTTATAATAAAAAAGAAGAGGCGAATCGCAAGGTTCGGATTACGCGAATTTTTCCGCGGATGCCACCCAAGAAATTTATAATTATAAATTAAGCTTGTAAAAAAAAACAGAAAGAAAAAAAAAACACAAACGAAAAAAAAAGGGCCAAAACATTGGCCCAGAGGTTCAAACACTTTTCGCCTGTTATTATTATCATTATTATAAATTACTCTTTCTAAGTATTGCTATTGTTTTTCCAGCATTGCCAAAGGGCCTGCCGAACTCCCAGGTATATTCATGTGCACTGTGAAAGCGGGGGGCATCGCAGAGGAAGCAGGCTTACAAGTGGGAGATCAGATACTGGACATGAATGGAACAAGCTTCCACGATCTCAAGCTCAATGAAGTACGAATTTTCATGGCACATATTGTACTAATTTTAAACTTTTCCATTTTAAAATGTAGAATGCCATTGTTACGCTGATGTTTGGTTGATTTCTGATTGGTTAGATTCAATGACAATGGGGTATATTTTAAAAACACGTGTTTCCTTTTTGAAAGGTGGGTATTATCAGGGCCGGATTTCTAAATAGGCTAAGTAGGCTGTAGCCTAGAGCGGCAAATTTTTGGGGCTTCACATTTTAAGAACATCTAAAGCGGCATTCAGCATAAAAATTATTATAACGACACTAGTATTTTTAAGAAAGAAGACAGATAATTTACATTAATGCGTAAATCTTAAACGTATCTATAGAGCTAATATTTAGTAGTAAACATGGCAGTATGATGTATGTATGTAGTCAATGATTTGGTCTAAAATGTCTCTGATCTTAACCAATTTAGTAATCATCCTAATATAGAATCATTTCAGAATTTGAAGATTTTAAATGATACTGTACATGAATGGTACAAGCTTCCGCTATCTCAAGCTCAATGATATACAAATAGATTTTTATAATTGCGTGAAAAAAAGCCGACTTTTACATTATAATTTCAATATCAGACGCGTGCACAAAGCTAGACTTTTTGAAACAGTGAAAAAAAGTACTTTTTTTCACCCAAAAGCAGTGTAAAAAAGACTTTGTCGCACTCTTTTTATAAGATGCCAACATTTCAAGTAAAATTTCGATTTGATAATACTCATAAAATCCAAAGATTTATCGATCTGCTGTATTTAAAAATATTATGCGCGTGAATTATTTTTGAATCAATGAATTTTTTTCTCGCGATGGGAATATTTCTTAAGTCACGCCCTTCGAACTGCGAGTTCATTGGTTGCTTTCTTTGACAAAATGTTGAAACACGCTTATTGGTTTTTTTATAGCGTCACGCGCTCCGAACTGCGAGTTCATTGGTTGCTTTCCTTGACATCTCTTTGTCTATTTTAGTCTAATTAGCACGTGAATTATTTTTGAACCAATGAGATTTGATTTTTTTCACGCAATTATAAAAAATAGTGTATGAAACACGTGCGAAAAGTAAACTTTTTAAAACACGTGTCTTTATTTCACTCGCTCGTACCTCGCTCGTGAAATAAAATCCACTTGTTTTAAAAAGCAATACTTTTCGCACTAGTTGCATAAATATCTATTTTCTTGCGTATAGATTATAGTGAGTTAAATATTTTTTAGGTTTAAATGCCAAAATGTGGTTGTTAGTTGATGTCAGATTGATTTCTGATTGGTTAGATTTGATGAACAATGTCGCTTAATTTGGAAACATGTTTCAAAGGTGATTTCATGTGGATGCAAGATTTGGGGTCGAATATTCAAGTTTGTCCTATTTGACTTCAAACCATCACGTTACAAATCAAGCAACCATAATTTTTTTAAAAAAATATTCTCTCTTTTGTGTGGTTATTAATGAGTTAGTTTAAAATGCCTTCAATGTTTACCAATTTAGTACTAGCTTGTAATAACTAGTATCAGAATTTAACGAATTTTATTTTTGAAATTTAAAGAATCAAAACTTGTTTTTTAAGTAACAAAAATATCAAACCTAAATTTCATTTATATATATTACATTAATTGTTGTTTGTTTATCTAAAAAAATATCTAAAGTCAGAAGTTTTTTTTAAAAAATATTTTGATTAATTTAAACATTTAAGATACGTTTACATAACATTTATGAAGTACATATATTTTTTTCTTCTTCTACGAACTGCACATGGATGGAGAATTTTCCAAATGAAAATTAATTTTAGCTCCTATAACGATAAGTTTTTTTTTATGTTGCTTAATTTATTTTGTTTTATTTCAGGCCGTAGCTCTAATGAAGTCAACAAAAGACATTCGTCTCACAGTCAAGAAAGGGGCCGGAATCAGCTTATTCCTCGACAACAATTCTACAAGTCAGCTCTCCAACAAGAACGAGGACACTCTCTCGACATCAAGAAGTATCAGCGACGGGTAAAGAGATTCATTTAACTTCTCAAGAACCATGATGTTTGGATTTTAGTTGGGAAACTAGTTGTAGATATTAGTGCACTTGTAGTAATTTCTATTTTACAGATGTATCAGTGACGGGTAAAAAGATTCATTTAACTTCTCAAAAACCATGATGTTAGGATTTTAGTTGGGAAATTAGTTGCAGACATTAGTGCACTTGTTGTATAATTTCTATTTCAGAAGCATCAGCGATGGGTAAAAGCTTAAATTCATCTATCAGGAACCGTGATGCCTATTAGGTGTTGTGTTGGGAAGTTGGTTAAACACATAGGGTCACCAGTAGCAATTTTTGTTCTCAAAAGTATCTGAAACGGTTAGTTCACTTCTCACAAACCATGATCTTTGGCGTTTAGTTGGAAATAGTTATAGACAATAATGCACTGGCAGCTTTTCAGGTTTACACAAAAGTATCAGTATTGGGTAAAAATACTCCATTAACTTATCAATCAGTATTCATCATGTTGAATGAAAATTAGTTAGGCGTTTGCGCACTTTTAGTGATTTCAGTTTACAGAAGTATCGCAACCGATTAAAAGTATTAAATCCGCTTTTTCAAGAACCATGATGTTTTCCCTAATTCGACACGTAACGAGTTGGATTTAATTTGAAAAATACAATTGTATTACTTGTAGATATTGGTGCACTAGATATTTCAGTTTATGGCAATTGTTCTTAAATACTGAAATTAGTTACTTGCATTTGTAGCAGTAGTAGTAGTTTATATTGTAAGCAATTTCTTTGATGATATGGAATTGAAGATAGTAATTTTTATTCAGCATTTTCAATTAAGTAGTTGTATTGGGTTTGTACAAAATGGTCATGTTTAAATAGAGCTTAGAAATATGTTGTTAGCTTTATAACTGTTTATTGAAAATGAATAAATATTAAAATTTTGGAAACGTAATTGTCTCTTTGGTACTTTAATATTATAAAATTATTAACAAGCATATACAAAAATTAATAATTTGGTTCAAAACTGAATCTTTTGTTTATTTTAGAAAAGGGAGCACATATATCATTACACTGCTAAAACTTTTGTGCTTGGTTTCACCGCAATATTGGTTCTTGGTAAGCTTAAGTAAAAGCTGAATGGTGATATGTTTCATCATAATTTCTTTATTCGGTTGCAACATATTTCAGGTTTTAGAAACAAAACCTGAGAAATTGTTCAACCGAATACCGAAATTATGTTACAAGTCCCGAGAACATACTCCATTGTCTCAGTTTGACGTGGAAGGACGTCAATGACGTCTTGGTTTGACGTGAAAGGACGTCTATGGCGTCTCGGTTTGACGTGGAAGGACATCAATGGCATCTCGGTTTGACGTGGAAGGACATCAAAGGCGTCACGGTTTGACGTGGAAGGACGTCAATGACGTCTCGGTTTGACGTGGAAGGACATCAAAGGCGTCTCGGTTTGACGTGGTAGGACTTCAATGGCGTCTCGGTTTGACGTGGAAGGACGTCAATGGCGTCTCGGTTTGACGTGGAAGGACATCAAAGGCGTCTCGGTTTGACGTGGAAGGACGTCAAAATGACGACCCACTTTTCTTTTTGGACTTTCTCAGGGTCACACACATCATGGAACTGGTTTAATTTTCACATAGAGATATATAAAAATAAATGTTGCAACGTTCCACCGCAATGCCGCTGCAGCTATTAGGTACCATATTTTTGGTGGAACTAAGCACCGAATTTTTAACAGTGTATCTATCTCTTTTTTGTACAACTTTACGAAAGCCTAGTTTGTAAAAGGAATATATAATTTTTAAATAGAGATGTTTCTTAAAAGGGATAGTAAAATTGGTTGCATAAGAAATTGTGATAGTGAACAATAAGAAAATGTTGCATGCACACTTTCTAGAATAAGAAGAAAAAAAATTTTCAAAAGCATTTTAAAATTTAATTATTTTTATTAAATGTAGAGTTTACTTAAATATATTATTACAATCAATCATTTAAACTAGTTTATTTTTTTCCCTTAATTTCTTGGAATAATTGAAAGTCAGTATTTAAACTTCTATCTGTCACAGAAGTTAACTTACCAGGTACATTAACTTAAGCCTAGCTGATTTTAAATATATTGAAGTTGAAATTTTTGAATATTTGTTGAATTTGTACCACCATGGAATGCAGATTAAATTAATACTACCTGAATTTAAACCTTTAAAAAAGCTTCAAAGTATTTAACTTGTTTTAGATATTAAATTAATGTCTTGAAACTTTTTCTATTTGACATGATTTTAAAACACACTAGGCGTTATATTTTGCCTTAAAATACGTATTTTAGAAAGTTAACCTTAAAATGTATTCAAAATAAACAAAAATAGAATCTATTGAAATATAAAATAGGAATTTACTTTATAGTTATTACAAAAAAAATAATAATTACAATCAAAAGTGTTGAAAAATTATACAGTGTTTTTTAGTAGTTACAAAAACTAATGCCGGGTATCACATTTGTCATTACTAAATATACTTTTTTTTTCAAAACGTTTATCCCAATAAAATATGATTTTGCATGATTTTGTAAGTAAGTTTTAGCACTGCAGAGTTGGCGTCAAATGCATTTATTGGTGGCCATAACATTTTTGTAAGTAGATAGCATTTATTTTCATTTATTGCACGTAGTAAGCTCTCTGCACGCTGCTGGTTAGTTAGCATGTTCACTTACTGCATGCAAATGCTTTGGGCTTAGCTTTAATTTTACGCAAGGCAAAACTGTTATGCTAAAAAGCTATATGCACTAATAAAAATGAATTGTAATTTTTCAAAAATAAATTAATAAAATATGCGTCTAAGCAAATGTAACTATTTGTCCGCATGTAAATTATTCAACAAGAATAGTTCTTTGAAAGTTTGTTTTCCCAATAAAATATAAGTTGATGAAATAACTAGTGTTGTTGTTAAGTATACATTATTAGTATAAATTTTATATGCGGTCATAATTAACCTGTGACTTCGAAAGAGTTTAAACACTGACTTTTTATTTAGTTTATAAATTAAAGTTACTATTACCATATTTTATAACGGTAAAAAATTCGCTTGATTAAATTTTACAAGAAATAAATTTCTTTGAAATTTTATTCAAGAATTTTTTTAATGTTGAAATAAGTTTTAAAATATGTATTTGTGATATCTCATGGCCTATAAACCTACTGGTAAAAGCGTTCAAGTGAATTAATGTTTGTTATAAAATGTTTATGTTATTTAATTTTAGCACTCTTATAATATAACACCTAAGATTTGCTTTGTCTATTTCCTTTTTCCTACTGAGCAAAGTAAATAACTCTTTATTCATATTTAATTATGTGTAATATAATTTAAAATTATGTGTACACTATTAAAAATGAGCTCTCAATTTTTCGAAAACTGTTAACGTTTTTTTTTTTAAAGATAATCATTAATTCATAATATCTCCGAATACATTGTACTCAAATTTGAGAACACATATGCTGTTATTTTTGGGAATGATTGAGAAAAAAAAGAGTGCATTGTTGAAGAATTTATCTGGTTGGTAAATATTAGATCATTTTTAACAGTGTACCTCTATAAAACTATATCTATCTAATTCATTGCTACTATACCATTTCTAGCCAGAATGTAAGCTTCGAAAAGACTCTCTTCCCCCATCCCTTCACTGGGCTTTCTAGGAAAAGGGGGGAACATCGCTTATCTAATCCTAGCGCACTTGAGGTTTACAATCAAAACAGTTAGTATTTCCCCATGTAGGGTGGGGGAAAAACCGAAACAGCTATACATCACCCCGTCTCCAAGAAAACCGCACTCGTGGATGGGGGAGGAAAAGCTTTCCACGCTTGCATTCTAAATCGACCTACTATATGCATAGAAAAACTACATTATCACGAATCGCCTTCTCCATAGGTTGTCAGCCACCCTCAAAGACCAGGACTTTTCTTCTGGCAGCTGCTCTTCCAAGTCCGAAGGTGGCAGCTCGTTCCAAAGCAGTGTGTCCAGCGATTCAGAGAAGGACTATTCGATCTCCGAAGAGTCGTCTGAAGGGGGTGGAGGGAAGCAGAAGCCCCAGTGGCACAAGAAACAGTCGTCCATGTCATCGTCTGCGTCGTCACAACCGATGGATGACGAGGCGCAATGGAGGTAGGGTTGATGATTATTTTTGTGGGCAGGTTAACTGCAGTAAACTGGACTAATAACTTAGACCACTGTTGAAAAACTCAATTACTCTAGCCTTTAGTAAATTGTTGGGAAAATCTAATTCATTGAAAGCAAAAATGGTCTATTCCATTTTTATTGTTAGCGTTAGTTGTGAGTTAATGAATAAGCAGTCAAAAATTATAACCGAATTTAACTTAAAAGCATTAGCCCTTATTAAGACTATAAATTTTCTTCCCAGTCTACATAAGGCCATCAGTCGGTGGCCCTAATATGCTGGAGGTTGCTGATTAGATAAAAAAATATTTTGGAACATTGGTCGGCCTGTTTGAAACTCCACATCTCTAACTAAAAGAGCTACGACTGCAAATTTGGTACACGAGCCCCTAATAACTGTAGATTATAAGATTTTCGATAAAATTGGTATGTGCAAGGGGTAGTTGCCATTGAATTTTTTAATGTATTGCTGATAACTGAAAAGGAATATAAACTTCAAATTTTGTATACGAGTACGCATTACATGTTTGGACGTCGTAATAGATTTTCGAGTTAGAATTTATTTTGGCTTTAAAGGTATTGAAATTACCTTAGACGGTACATAATTACCTTTAAATGTGTATTGATTTGTTGAGCGGCAATTGAAAGTCGTAAAATACCACAACCCCCTAATTTGTTCTATTTTTAATTTATTCAGTTCTCGCCGCAAAGATGACGCCTGGATCGAAGAAGAGAAACGACACCTCGAAGAAGACAGGCGTCGTCTGGAGGAGGAAAAGCGACGCCTGGAAGAGGAACGAAAGAAGCTGGAGCTGGAGCGCTCCGCCTCCTCCATGAGCTCCACAATTCTGGCTCCACCCCCGCCCCCTTCCAGCTCCTCGGAGCTGGATTCGAAAGATAATAGTTTCTTGAATGAGTTGCAGAAGGTGGCAGCGAGGATGAATTCCAGTGACGGTCGATTGGAGAATGGGAATGGGACACTTATTAAGCCTAAAGGTAAAAAGGATAGACTGGTTCAAGTTAATAATGCTAAAAACATATTATCGTTAATTATCTGTATTGTTATTTAACATAGATCTCCACATAATTTTCACTTATTTTTATAAAATTTTAGTTTATCATGTCTGATTTTTATATTAGACTACTTTTCTTTCTTTTTTTTTATTTCGAAGAATTAACAAAAAAAAAAAGTAGGTATTGACACGCTGTCGATGTCCGTCCGTCCGTAACCCCCTTCCAAAATCGGTTCTATCAATCCGATCTTATGAATTCTTTTTGTTATTAGAAAGGTATAACCTCAGACACCCAACTTTCATACTTTTTGTCCGTCTGTCTGTACGATCGGACGGACATATACCTACTAATTGTCGACGAATTTCTTATTGAATTAGCATTGAAATTCAATTTCGAATAATTTAAATCGCTGTTGCAAATTACAAATGCTACGGCCAAGTGAGATACGTCAAAAAATTCAGCCCATCGAAATGAGAATACATTGAAAATTTCAGGAAAGAATTGGAATTTTAAGTACTTCAATTATTTAAAAAAAACTTCAAAATTTAATGCTAATTTAAAAATCATAGGAAACCATTTTTATTAGAATTAAATCACCATTGCCATCGCAACAATCGCTCAAGAAACTTTAATTCTTTTAGACAAATAAAGTTATTTTTTGATATCGGATCAGTTTGAAATAACGTCAAATATATTTCACTTCGAGAATCTTTGTATGTTTGTATGAAATGTTTTCATTCTATTTAAAAGCGAGAAATATTTAATATTTATTCTTTGAAATATAAATTCTTGCAAACGATTTAAGTAATAATTATTTAATTTTCGAAATAAAATAATTGAAACTAGGCGAATTTAGCGGGTAAATGTTTAATATAGAATTAATGCTGTGTTTGGCGCCTTTTTACCTTTTAAACACAACTGTTGTTTGGAAGCGGGTTAAGTGACAGATTCTGCTACAAACCTACTTGTTAATTTACATTACCTATTTTAAGTGCATTTTGGGGTAGTTTTATGGTTTTTGTTCTATGAATAATTAAGTATTTATTTATAACTACAAATAAATCATTCGGAAAATAAGTAATATTTATTTTATTGGCGATAGAAAATTAATGAAAATATTTTATTTGGCTTTAAGAAGTTGAAATTATAGCTGGATGCTGTGTTTAGTGAAATTTATTCGAATGTATATAAATTTAATGTCGAAATGGTTGTTGATGTCACTTACTGTAACGAACCTAGTTTTTTCAAGATAAGAATTTTAGTAAGTATTTAAGTTACATGAAAGTTGACTATTTTAGTGCTTTTAGAACTTATTGTTATTTTTCTGATTAATACTGATTATTGGCATGTATGTTTAGAAATTATAATTTTTCTGATTAATATTGATTACGAGCATGTATGTTTAGAAATTAGAACTGTTTTCAAAAATCGCCAACCCCTTACAATTTACACATTCGTGGTTTTTGTCATTTGACCGACGATATGTGAAGTTGTTCTTGAAGGGGCATGCATGGTTAGTGCAAAATCAAGTTTAACTCGTATTTTTATAAATTAGATAAGTAAAGCACCTTTTTCTTGCATGTAGAAAAGAGACTAATTTCAAATTTTTCTTTTCAGAACCAGTTTTTAAAGGGAAACGAGGCAAAGAAGACGCTATAAAACGAATGCAGCATGGTATGTTGAAATTTGTCTGCTCTTTATTATTGATCCATCTAACATTATTAGTAATTAAATATAATTTACGAATTCGATGATTAAAAAGAGTTTTAATGCAGGGAACATAAAATAAATCTATTGATCTTATACTAGAGTATAAGTAACTTTAAAATTACAATGCTTTACTTTTTATAACTCTTTTGGGTTGTTTCATGTTTTAGAATTTTCAGCATAAAAACTAATGTTTTTATGTAATAATTTTATAGAGATGCTAATGGAAGAATTTCGGGAGGCTCATAGAAAAATGTTTGGACAACACTCTTTGTTAACTGTCGATGAAAATGCTCAAAATGGCAACTCTTTGGTGAGTATGGATTTTTTTTAAAAGATACCAACTATCTTAGTTTTGGATTACAATTTTTTTCGAATAGTTATTAAAGACATTTTGAAATTTTAAATTAACCTTTGGGGAAAGAAAAAAAAGTATATAAACTCCAATACAAGTCTGTGAGTGGTCATTAAATATTGTATTTCTTGCTTTAAATAAATGTTTTTTTTTAACTGATAGCTTTAAACAAATGTGCTATATATGTTTCTTATAACTGATAGTTTACTAAATATCTCAAGTACACTGTGTTGCTAAAAAACCCAAACAAAAGTACTTTTCAAAAATTAACAAGTTGTTATTTTAAACAGACCCTGCAGTATATGTTTAAATATTGTGTTTAACATCCTAGCCGAAAGCAAATGTTCATTAAATTAACCCTCATTCAGACTTACAAATCTTAAACCCACTCGCTTTTTACAATTTTGAAATTTAACTTGTCTTAATGAATGTGGAGTTTTTTTTTAAAATGCCAATCATGTATGACTATAACTTCCGCATTTATGTTAATATGATCTATTTATTCGCAAGCGTTTCATCTTTGCTTTTTAAGTAATAACTTAATACTTATGTATAGTATTTTAATTGAATACGTGCGACAATCATTAATATCCAGTGTATATTTGACAATACGTATAGAGATAATACTAAAACTACTTCCACCGCTATTCTATACATATCAATACTTCCTTTAACAAAATATGTATGTCCAAAGGCTTCAGAAGAAAAGTGGCTTATGTATTAATTATTTTGTTTATGACTGCTTTAAATTTCATTCTAACTATTGCGTTAAATGCTCACCTCACGATTTGGAACTCTGGTAAAGTGACGAGGTTACTTCGGTTATGTCTTAACTCTGGTTATTTAGATTAAAGTCACTCTCTCTCTCTCTCTCTCTGAACCCAATAAAAAATAATCTGCTGGGACAGCAACAGGAAACTGCTGTCTTCCAGCAGCCAAACTGCTGATTCGGTGCCGGGAAAAAGTGTACTTAAAAGTCAATAAAGTGTCCGCGGGAATAATGCTGTTTCAGCAGTGCTGGCCAGCAGCGATTCATCACTTATTTCCAGGCAGCTGCATTTTCTCCAGAGGTGAAACGGCAGCTGCCCAACAGTTACAGCTGTTTTCCCGCGGCGATTTAGCAGCGGGCTAACAGCAAGTGCCGATTTTCCAGCACTTTTCTAGTAAGCCGCCCAGCAGGATGCTGCTGCATGAAAACAGCAATATAGCGGCAATTCAGCAGTATTTTTCCTGCACCCTTACCAGAAAATCCGCTAAACAACGGCAGCAATACTACAGCAATTCAGCACTTTTTTCGCTGCTGCCTGCCCAAACCGTATTCCTTCCCATTTATTTATCTAATTCCTTTTAATTTCAAATTTTAATTCCTATTTTATGCTATCCTTATAATCCCTTCTTATTTATTTAATATTTCAATCTCATAATGCATTTTTTTTAAATAAGCAATTTTTATTAATTATTAATAAAATAATAATAGTATTATTAATAAATAATTAAGGTATACAATAAAATTAACACAGGATTCAATTCCATATTTTAAAATACATATTTATTCTTGACATTTTTCAATAACAATTTTCTTCTTAACACTTCTGCATCAATCTGTGCTTTGAATCTTTTTGTGTTAGACTAACAGCTACTGAAAGAAAAAGAAATTTGGATGAAAGAAAAATACAAAACTGTTGTTTTTACACAAAATACTACTAATCCTACAAGTAAATAATCCTATAAAAATAATTGTACTATATCGGAAATATGTAAACTTACTTTTTAAATTTGGGGTAACAAGAATGAGGTAAAAATTAAATGTTCGCCAGATGCGGCAATAGTTTAACAATAATCCAAATTTTACAATAATTCTCAGTAGATATTATCTCAATTTTAGAAAAGCTATGATATTAATTATGCTATATATTATATTTGGCGATTCGATATTGCCAAGCAACGAAAATTCAAAAATGTTTAGACATTCCAATTCATATTTCAATCAACTTGATTAATATACCAACCCTATGTTAAATTTTCGATCTCGTCAACTGTCTGACCGGCCATTATACCATATATATACCCACTTAAGTTTTGTTTTTCCACTACGGGAAGCCCTAACTATCTAAAATTACCCAAATAGACATCCGTTTCGTTTCTTATAGTTTTTACGATAGGAAACAACTTAAATAAAGCATGATTTATGGAAATTTTTTGATGATTTCATGATTTAAAATCTAGACACAAGAGATGAATCGCAAGATTTGATCTAGAAACAAATATGACCAGGCTTCCAACTTTATGATAACCCTAACAGTGTATTTATTTAAGGAAATGCAATCAATATAGCGGAAAGCAAACTAATACAAAATAAAATCAAATTAATTAATTCTACTTTTAAAACTATACTGGTTATCAAATTACTACTATGAACGCTATGTTATGCACAATAAAGTGACCTTTCTTTTTATTTATAAACCCCCTAAAAATAGCACTAATAAAAGGTTTATAATTACCTGTCAGTGTTGTTCCGACCACTAATCTGAAAATGAAAGTATTAAAAAAATGCAAGTTGGAGTTGAAAACAGTAAATTAAGGGGTCTAAGGAGTCTTAAAAATGTGCAAAGAAGATATTACAAAGCATAGTCTGATCTTTCATGTCATTTTTTAACTACTCAATGTATAAGTATAATTTTTTTATATGTAATTCTACAAGATTTATTTATTATAAAACAAGTTTTAAAATTTATGAAACTTTAGCCAAAACTAAAATAAATGATATTAAACATGAAGGTACTTGAACACACTGTGATTAGGCTTGCGCGGCAAATTGTGAGGTCAAAATTGAAAAAATGACCAAGAAAATGACTTTATATTGTACAAATATGTACAAACAAAGACTTATACCTAAATTCTCAGCTCAATTTTAATTAGAAATTATTTTTTAAAAATTTAAAATCAAAATTTTTAAATTTTTATTAATTTTTTTAGAAAAAAGTTCTTAAAATAATTTCTAATTAAAATTGAGCTGAGAATTTAGGTATAAGTCCTAGTTTGTACATATTTGTACAATATAAAGTCATTTTCTTGGTCATGTGTTCAATTTTGATCTCACAATTTGCCGCGCAAGCCTAATCACAGTGATTTCAAGTACCTTCATGTTTAATATCATTTATTTTAGTTTTGGCTAAAGTTTCATAAATTTTAAAACTTGTTTTATAATAAATAAATCTTGTAGAATTACATATAAAAAAATTATACTTATACATTGAGTAGTTAAAAAATGACATGAAAGATCAGACTATGCTTTGTAGTATCTTCTTTGCACATTTTTAAGACTCCTTAGACCCCTTAAAGTGATCGTTCAAACATCTTTGCCAAAATATTATTACATTTCTGCGCATGCTCACAATCACATCGACTCTCAAATTGACGTTTGCCACCACAGGCTCAGCAGAAATACAACAGCACTAATAGGGCATACAGTAGATCGGCAGCAGCCCACCAACAATTTGCCATCAGATAATCAGCACACATATGCCAGCAACGTAAAGGTGCACTTCCCAGCAGAAATATGCCTACACAAGCACTAAACCATCACTTCCAGCAGTTAATCAACTGATGGGCCAGCAGTTCACTGTTTACTGGGAAACTACCCAAATTTAGTTTCTATGGCTCTACCTTTTAAAAAAAAATTCTGTCACTCCGCACTGATTAATTCACTTTGACAATAAAAATCAATTATAAAAAATGTATTTATTAAAAAACAAACACTATATACATTTATGCGCCTTTTAAAATGTATAGATATATTTTTTAAACCCATATTAGCTGGCTTTGCAGTTACCAACATAATAAAATAAATGACTTAGGGCAAATATTATCAAGAGCCACAGTCAAGTGATATGTATAGAATAGGTAGTCTGGTATCAATATAAAAAATTCTTGGGTAGTTTTAGATTATCGTTACATTAAAACTGCACATGGGCTATTTTTAATAGGTGTAAGATTTTAAAACCACAGTCAAGTGACGAGCCGACACCTGAATAAGCACCGTTAATTGCGACATCTCACGCATCGTTAAGACTTTGAAGGATAAGCATAATGATTTAATTATCAAAATTAAATTTTGAAATTATTAAATTTAAATCTCATGCAGTGACAACAAGTTTACACTTGTCACAAAAGTATTGTAAATTTAATTTTTAAATTTGAACCTTTGATATTCAATAGACATGTTTAAACCATTCCTTCTCGTAAGATGATGGACTATTGGCAACGGGTGAAAAAAAATTTAAAACCGTAGTCAAGTGATGAGAGAGAGCAAACGAGCCTATTTAAAATATTCAACATGTTTGTGGTTCAAAATTACGACGCTCGTAGCCCTCTTTGTTTTTAATAATAATAATATTTTTTTATTGCATAAAAGAAAAATAACATACATCAATTTGAGGGGGGAAAATACAATAAGAAATAATACTGTATACAGAACTCCAGGGGTCACTAAGACCATATTGGCGAACATAAAAAGGTAGATGATATAAATTTACAAACACAAAAAAGAACAAATATTAATCACAAGTAAGAATATTATAATGGCAACAGAAGTGTCGGGGGTATATTTTTTATGGTTAGTCAATACAAATGAGTTACTGTACAGATATTATTTCTATAATTAGCGTATGCATGATCAAAAATAGTTTTCTATATCAGGAATATCAAACAAAAGATTTTTTAATTGCTTTTTGAAGGAAGTGAGATTAATTAAAGATTGTATTTGAAGAGGAAGATTATTAAAAAACTTTGGCGCAAGATGTATAAAATTTTTAAAGAAAATATATTATTAGGTTTAGGAATGATGTAAATATCATTAAGACTTCTAAGTCTTTTCTTTTTCTTAAAAAGGAAAGATTTCTCTTTAGTCTTTTCTTTTTCAGTTAAAAATTTTGAAATTATTAAATATAACTTACCCTTCTTAGAGGTGTCAATCAGGTCTAGTCGGGGGGCCATTTTCAGTGCAACTCATGTTGGAGTTGCAGGGGGAAATACTCCTACCCCGGACCAGTGCTACTGCCTAGACCAGGCCCGTTGTAGGTGTGCTTTTGTGATGGTCAGCGGAGATTATTTATCATGCTGAAGGAAGTTCATACATACATATATAATCCAGCTTGTGTGCTTGATCAGAGACCCGCTTATAAACCTTCGTCGGACCCGTGGTTAAGGCAGTGGCCGAGTGGTTAAGGCATCCGCCTTAGGATAGGATTCAGCCTTCTCAGGAGTGCGGGGGTTCGAATCCCACCTACTGCCAGCTATCCTATAAATCGGATATCTGTGCTGGGAAAGAGCAGAAAATTCAACTCGTGACGGATGGGCCTGAGTACACTGAGACAGACGTGCTTGTTAAATCTGTGGAGTCCAAAGTCCCGACGGTGTCAGCGTACGATGTCGCTGCAAGTTCCGTTGTTGAACCGCTCAGGTACCACTACACTACACTAAACCTTCCGTCAAGTAAGACAGACACAGAAAGAATGTTCACTGTCACAGAGAGAGAAATTACACCCAGGGCGATGGCGGGAATCGAACCGGCACTCGGTACAGTGGCTGAAGGAAGTATAATTAGTTATTTTCGCTGTAATCAGCGAGTGGTGACCGAAGGGTAGAACACAAGTCTCGCACGTCTTGCCACATCCAATACCTTCCACTATCAATGACGTTTAAAGATATGGAATTGGGTCAGTTAAGTTTATTGCAAAAATCACTTTAAAAAAAATCATTTTTTTTATATCAAAAGCACTTAAAACGTCAAAGCGAAGGTTAGTGAAAATGCAATTGTTACCTTTTTCGCAATACCAGGAAGTTAAATTCATACATGGTTGACATTTGAAACAATAATCCATTTATCAAACATCAGTAAGGTCATTGATTTTATAAAAACATACACTGTGCATATTAATGATTGTCACGTGTATTCAATTGAAATACTAGACATAAGTATTAAGTTATTTCGCAATAAGCAAAAAAGAAACGCTTGCGAATAAAAAGGTCATATTATCATAAATTCGGAAGTTATATTCATACATGATTGACGTTTAAAAAAAATTCCATTCATCAAGACAACTTAAATTTAAAAATTGTAAAAAGCGAGTGGGTTTAAGATTTGTAAGTCTGAATGAGGGCTCGACTAGGATGTTAAACAAAATATTTAAACAGATACCTCAGGTTCTGCTAAAAATAACAACTTGTTAATTTTTGAAAGGTACTTTTGTTTGAGTTTTTTTAGCAACACAGTGTATATAAAATTTTCATTCTTAATTATAAAACTAACTTTTATAATTAAGAATGTGGTGATTTTTTAAAATTTAAATCTTTAATAGAGACTGAATATTTTTTTCTTCTAAAAGCTTGCTTAGTAGCGGGATTACCTCAGTACCTGTGGTAATGCTGCCACGCCACTGGGGTTTTGTCGCCACATGAATAAACAAAACAAATAATCTATAAATAATGGAAAATGATATAATAAATCAATACATATAGAACTGAAATCGGTTTAATTAACTTTGGAATGGTAAATTGTACAGGGTACAGCTCTTTTATTAACTTTCCATTTGCACATTATTATGCAGTTATTAAAAAAGTTTCGTTGGCCTATTTGGCCAGTTCAGTTATTCTTTTTCGAATACGTGGCATCTGGAACGAAAACTAATAGGGACAATATATGAAATTTCTATATTTATGGATTATGGCACCAGCCTTTTGCATGTGGCGGCATTACCCCAGTAAGACAAAATGGCATAGACGACTTGTTCAAAGAAAGGTAGATAGCCTAGCGTCCAAACTAACAACGTGATAAAATAGCCAAATAATTACTCTTTTCAATGATATATAACTGATTTGTCTAACTTAGAGATAACAGTTACAATAATCTCTTAATTTCAAAAGGCCTAAAATAAGATGAAAATCACTAAAAAACGTATTTTTAAAATAATCTTACACCAACTCACCGCAGGGCCATTAGCGTTTATACTACAAATTACTTTGTTCCCTGCTACATGTCAGCGCCTACAGACCCTCTCCCACACACACCGCTGGCGAGATACAAGGGGTGGTGGCATTGCCCGAGGTTGCGCCATTCCCTGCTCTCCCTTAACACCTAAAATACATGAAATTATATTTCTTTGATTATTATAGTAGCATTGACAAAAATTAGCTATCTTAATCTGTAATTTACATTTAATGTATTCTGTTGCTATTATACTTACTTTATTTTGAATTTTGCATTATTATTTTTTTCCAAACCATTAGCAACACATTCCAAATAGGGAAGTGGTGGACTGCAAGCAACCCTTGAGCTTAGACAACTCAAAGATTTTATCAAATACGAAGCTCAAACAGCCGCCCCCTACCCCTTTCAAAAACGTGGACAATAATAAGAAAGAGTGCCAAAAAGTAAGATTTTTTTAAAGAAATTAAGTTAGGTACTCCTATTATTAATTTGATATATTATATGAGTGTTTGTAGTTTTTTTTTAATAAATATGAATTCATTAAAAAAAATATTTTTATAAGTAAAGCCTATGCACCTTCAGTGCATTTTTTGGCTAACCATGCATTATTATTTGGTGGCAATACAATGTTTGCATTAATTTAACACAACTAAAAAAGAACTTGTTTTGGAAGTCAACACAAGTTATTTTCTGATTGTCTATATACAAACGCATTTTAAGCACAATATCTCATGGTATGAGTTCTCCAGGTTATTCAATTATATAATCATGATACAAATACAAAAAAAGTGTCCACTAATAACCGCTAAGACGCCCAACCAGGTTGGTCCAAAGTTTAATAATTACTTACCAGTCTCCAATACCCATCGAGATTCTTCTTGAATTCTTCTACTCCTTTCGAATATACAACATAATTTTGTAAAGCATTCTACTCATTGATAACTCTATTGTAAAAATGGGGTCCTCTCTTCTCTTTCCTATTGGTTAATCCAATGCAAAACAAAATTACCTTCTAAACCACATTTCGCCGGCACATATTTTTACGAACGGTTTGTTATATGAAAAATGTAGCTGACTTACTCGTCTCTGTAATCCCATTTTAAAGTTTTTTCGAATATTTTGTGTTAAATTATTTATTGAAAATAAACATATATTTGAACCCATTTCAAAAAGGGGGATCATAGAGACCAGTAAAGCAACTACATTTATCATGTAAAAATACCGTTTGTAAACATACTCAATACAGCCGGAGAAATGTGGCTTCGAAAATAATTTTGTATCCATTGGACTATCACAGGGATAATTTAGTTTGGATACCCGCGGTCATTCGGGCTCATTTGCTCCCTTTAAAAGATATTTCGAGCTTTATTTCTTAGTGTAATTCCATGCAAAAATTATGCTTTCTGTAATTTAAGTCACATGTGTAAAAAGTGATTATCACTACAACGTTTAACATTCAATGAAAAAAAAATTAGTGGAATAGCTGATCTACACTTATTAAAACTAAATAACGTAGCATGCTTTATTTAATTGGATTTATATACCAAATATAACTCTTTCAGTCCCAGTGATGCCATTTAGCATCATCATGTTTCTGATCATAATTTAAAAAAATAATAAGGCTGACATCTATTGGGATTAATAAAAAATATTTTGCAACAGAAAAAAGTTTGAAGAATCGAATGATGTGCTTTTTGATATCATAAATTGCTATAGACAATCAGAAGAAACATTCTAAATTGATGATGCCAAATTTTCATTGGGACTGAAAGGGTTAAAAGGCTTTTATTCTCCTCTTACATTGTGACTTACACTACAGTTGCATGGAAACACATCTCTTAGTATTACATCTAATTCTGTTCCCACAGACAACTATCACTATCAACGGCCAAGTCCCGAGCCACCAAAGTCAGACCCCTAGCGTCCAAAGTCAGACCCCTCGCATCCGACAGGCCATCCCAGCCGTCAAAGTGGCCGCCCCACCCACGGAAAAAGAGACCCCCAAGACCACGGTGACCAACGGGTTCAGGGTGACAGTGACCCCTGGAAGATCATTTGACAACGCCCCCAAGGCAAAGTCAGGGACCTTGGTCGAAGTGACACCTTGGACGACAAGGCTTTGAATCGGAGTCACAATGTGTGCAATAAATTGACTTTTTTACCATACAGTTTAGATGACGATGGAGATGCTGCTGGACGTACACGAATACGAAAACTGGTTTCCCACACTCTTAAAACAAAATAGTGAAATCCACTCCAGTAGGAGAAGTGCATTTTCGACACTGGAAAGGAGTGAATATTAACTCAGACTGAGTTTAAATCACTCGTTTGGAGTGATCCTGTCGGAGGTATAACACACAAAGGATCCACTGCAGTAGGAGAAGTGCATTTTCTAGATTGGAGGAGTGAAAATTTACTCAGACTGAGTTAAAATCGCTCGTTCGTTTTAAAAGTGCAAGTGAAGCCCTCAATCGCTTTGCAGTAAGCCCAACAAGCGTTCTCGGTGTGGCCGGGATAGCCTGGTCGGTACGCTAATGGTGACTGGTGCATGTTTATTGTTTAATTCGTCGTGGTCACAAAGTCCTCCAAGTTCCCATACCAAATCAATACCTCTGGGGGTGACAAGTCAATTCTGGAGATCTTCTAGTTGACTTCTGTCTCTAAAAATTAGATGGATCCATTCACTTTTATTGTATGTATGTGTTGCGTCTGTCTTACTTAACGAATGTTTCGAAAGGGGGATTCCGGATCACACAAACCTGAATATATATGTCTACGAACCAAGCTCTCGTCGATGTATTAGGCGCTATTCTGCATTGGAATTTGAATGGGCTCACTGCATCGACTTGGCGATCTTTCACTCTTTAATAAAAACTATAATTACAACTCATTTTTCATACTTGTAAAGAGTATTACTACCATTTTGTGAAAACTCATTCCTCGTGCTACAGACTACAACTGCACAAACAATCATTTTTAGAATTTTAATCAACACTTTTTATGATGCTTTTTACATTGAACTAACGTGATTCAGCCGTTTGTTTGGGTTTACTAGGGTTACTTGGCGACTACTTCATGACGGCTTCACTTTGTTTCTCGTCCAAGCGTCTCCATCTTTCTCTAAACTCTATGCTTTTGACCAAATGTAATGCTCAGATGATTCATATCATGGTTGGTGTCTGTCTGCTACAGAAAGAGCTCCAGATGGAAATTTTAAAAAAATGTAGTTTTGCTTTTCAAATTAGAAGAATGATTGTTAGAATGACATAAAATTATCGTTTAGAGGTGCTCTTAAATAGAGTATTTATTTTCAGAATTTCTACTGAAAGAATTGACAATTGTGCTAATGCTTTTGACTATAAACTATATACTGATTCTAGTTTCATGGGGTTTTTTTTATAGAAACTGCGCCAAAACTACATCTTTCTTTTTGGAGTTTTTTTTTAATTGACAGACAATCAACATCTCTTTTGCACGATAAGAACTTTTTGTGAAACGTTTGCTGTTATTTGTTTTTGTTTCACCAATTGCTGCAGTCAATGGACGAAAAAATATTAAGATTAAAGAACACAGATAAATTCATTAGTTTAAAAAATTTTATCGCTCAAGTGTAAGTTACGTTTTGTTCTGTTCCACTAAGTAATCAACAAGAACAGTTCCACCTTGTTCGGGTTTTTTTATTGTTAAAAAAGGAAATAAAGGCTGTATTTATTTTTAACTTTACACTAGTAATAGCATAGAGTTAGGAAGGAGGAGAAGAGGGGTCTATCAGTTCAAATGGTTTGAAGCAGGGCTGTCAGATTTTTCAAGCTACTACGCATACTGAATTATTCCAAGATACATCGTTTTAGCGGATTTTTGAGCTACTGCACATGGCAACTGGCACTGGGGTATCCCAAGATGCACATACATGGGCCGCTCGATTCTCTTTCCTAACTCTATGGGTAATAGTTGAACTATGTATAATTACCTCAAACAACTATTTTGTAATTTTGTTAACGTATCCTTGGGTCAAAATTAGACCAGTTCCATGATGTGTGTGACCCTGAGAAAGTCCAAAAAAGAAAAGTGGGTCGTCCTTGACGTCCCTCCATGTCAAACCGAGGCAAATTTGTAATTTAATTACTAAATTAAATAAAAAAAATTAGATTTATTTTCCCTTTCACAATTGAAATATGTATAGTTAAAGATATAGCATTGGTTTCACAAATTATTTAACATTCAACCTCAACGAAATCAGTGACTTTAATATTTCAAGTAATGTATACGGTACAGTTATTATTAAGGATTCGACAATCATGTACAAATGCTTATTCATGTATAGATTCTTTGCTTTTTTTTTCAATTCAAGTCATGTATCATACAAATAGCTTATTCATCATTATTCCATTTGTTTTCCGTCTATTTTTATTGTTTCGTTTTTTGAAGGTGTTTTTTTTTCTTGATATATAAGTGTATCCACTGGTTAATATGTTAAACATGATGTATGTTGTGTGAAAGATTAAATAAAGTGAAAATGAATGAAATGTTTGCCTTTCATTATTGTAGAATTTTCTTGACCACTTTTTCTTTACCCCCTAGTGCAGGAGGGGCTGTGGAGCCCAGTCGGTTAGGCACTCGCCTAGCATGCGAAAGGTCCCACGTTCGGGTCCTGGTATCGCCAAAATAACTGCCGAACTATAAACGGCCCGTGCAGCCAAAAATGTCTGACGAATAATACCCCGTGCAAGGAAGGGCACGTTAAATATCCTTCAAAGTCCTAACGTTGCGTACGTTGTCGCCCTTAACGGTTGCGTTGGGTGCCTATTCGGGTGTCGGCTCGTCACATGACTGTGGTTCTTAAATACTAAGCCCGTCGCCAATAGCCCTCGTGTAGCTCTAGTGCGGCGATAATTCAAACCTTGCCTAACCTAACCTCTAGTCTAGTGCATACTGTTGCCATATGTATGGCAACAAATAACATAATCCACTTCATCTCTTCAAAATTCAAAAATATCGATACCAAAGCAGCTGACTTGCACCATTCGTTATTTGTATAAAAAATGACTGTTTTTTAGGAGTTACTGGCATCGATGCGGTTTAACGCGTTTTGTTTTTATTTGTCCAAATTTAGTCTCATAATTTTAAATCAGCGCCTTCTGACCGCCGGTCTAAAGGGTTAAGAAATGATTTGATCCATTTAGCAATTCTATGCTTGGCATGAACTTAACTTGGCTCAAACTGAAAATTTTACTTATTCGTATACATTGCTTATAAATTATTTAGAAAATACATTTATTGAAATTTAAAACTCTATTACTTTGATGTTATACTTACTGTGTTAACAGCAGTGAAAACAGTTTTGAAAAACAAAATTTAAAGTTACTATGTAGGATAATACATAGGACACCTAGGCACACAATGTATAGGAGTAGATTTTTGCAACAAAACTATATATTTTTTACACCATGGGAAAGAAGTATTAAGTAAACGTTAAAATTTATTAATTTAGAGGATATGTTTACTATGTGCTACTTTTAACTTTAGCTTTACATATCTGTTCAGAATGGTGATTTACGTATTTAATCGTTGCTAGAAAGATACTCAAAAGAATTTTCTGTGGTGAAGCTAAAATTTTGTTATTGCATTCTAATGATGATTAAATTTAACCAGCAAACCATTTATCTTGACGCATCATACTTAAGTAAGTGATTAAATTTAAATAAAAAAAGTGGTAAACTGGGCACAATAACAGTTATTTATTGCCTATTTAATGCAAAAAGTAATTTTTGGCATTAGGGCTCTTTTCAATGCCTAATAATTTATGCTAAGCATAAGACTATGTTTAGCATTAATTATTAGGCATTTAAAATCGCAAGAACTATGCTTAGAATAAATTATCTCCCAAAAACACTTCGTTAAAGTAAACAAACGCCAATCTCAAAAAAAAAAAAAAACTATGCATTTATTTTATAACAAAAAAAAAAATCATGAAAGTTGTCGCTAAAAAAGCCGTGATATAAAATGAATGCCAATCTCTTATTTAAAACTTTTCGGTCGTAAGAAATAGAATAATTTAAGTTTCGCTGTCATAAAAAAAATTGCTCTGTTTGAGGTTGGTGTCCATCTTAACAACCCTCTATACCTTTATATAAATGTATTGTGATCATATTATTGTTAAAGGTTTTTTTTTAAGTATCCTTCGTTATTTTGATTTAGTAATTCAAGTTCTATTGCGTGATTTAATTTTTTAGGGGGATTAAGATGGGCACCAACCTCAAACAGTGCAATTTTTTTTATGACAGTGAAACTTAAATTATTCTATTTATTACGACCGAAAAGTTTTAAATAAGAGATTGGCATTCATTTTATATCACGGCTTTTTTAGCGACAACTTTCATGATTTTTTTTTTGTTATAAAATAAATGCATAGTTTTTTTTTTTTTTAGATTGGCGTTTGTTTACTTTAACGAAGTGTTTTTGGGAGATATCAGTTTTTTTTTTTTATTTATTTTATGATATGCTTTTTAAGGTAGGGTGGATTAACAACATGTTTTATGAACAAGTTCAAAGGATGTAAAGGCAATATGTATAAAATAAAATAAATAATTTCCATGGTTAATCAACAATGCCGAATTAGGGTTAAAAAGGTTAAGCATCAATATGAAATATTGCAATAGGTGAAAGTGAACTGCACATCGTTGGAATTCACTTGGCCGCTGGCATCTTTAACGAAAATGATAATTATTAAATGTTTCACCTAATCCCGGCCCCCCTTTTCACTTTAATCCTTTCCAGTCCGGCAAAGCGAAAGTTATCTTCTTCATATAGGCATTCAGATTTTCCAAAGCTCGATTTTTAGAAACTATTTACTTACTTCTAGACCCCAATGTCATCTTTCGCTATAAGCTCAACAACAGTTTCGGGGATCATTTCAAGCATTTTTTTGTTGATGTGTTCTGTTTGCGCCTTTGATAGCCAAATTGTCAATTGGGCAGTAGCCGAATTGTCTTCTTTGGTAGCTGCTGCATGTATTGGCACAACTCTTACAATTTATCGCTCCTCGATTCGCCTTTGAACTTTATTTTCTTTTTTTTTATTTTCGATTCTTTAACGTTATTTGAAATTGGTTGGTAAGAACTCTTCCCTGTTTCATCTGTTAACTGAACAATTGGAACAGTTTTAATAACCGAATCTTCATAATCGAAACGTTTCTGTTTGTTATTTACAGAAACAGTTTCTGGATGAAGTTTTATTGCCGATACATTGTTTTCGACACATTTCGAGATTACAGCGCAGCTTTTATTTTCGTGTACCACGTCCGTCTCTTATGCCTAGTTTTGTTCACTTTTGTAGGCATATTTAACTTCAATTTTCTTTAATAAAACTAAAAAGTATCTTGAATATTCAAGAAAAAACAATAACCGAATACAATTATTAGGTTACGGTTATGTGTTATATTACAAACATTTAGTAACAGCTCATGTTAAAAAAATGTAACTTTAATTATAAAATATTACTTTGGCATAATTAAATATTCCTCAAAAATTTTTAAGCTTAAAATATATTTTTTACTTTTTATGAAAAAAAAACCCAACAAAACTATTTTTTTAATGGTATTGGTAACTGAATATGGCAACCAAATAGGCAAATATGACTGTTTACATTTCTAGTCAATCGATCTATCGATTAACTTGAGTTATTCATAAGTTTTCTAAATAAAAACGCCAAAAAGTTTAAATGAAGCATTCCGTTTATTAATTAGATTTTTTTTTTCAATCTGTCCATTCAGATATTAGATTAATCACATATTTTAGAAGCTGTTATAATAACTTAATAGTTAACAGCGCTGTTATGCCGCTCAACAATGAAAATACAGTAAACCTTGGCTCGTTTTCGGAGGTACTTGGCCGCTAGGAAGGCTTGTTTATCGCGCATTCATACAGCCAAAGGTAATATAGATTTTAATTAATTAAAAATAGAAAAGTTATTTTTGAAACTTCAAACCTATGAAAGGGGTTGAATTGCGTCATTCTCAATCGTTTAGTAAAAACCGCTTCCAGATTCATGGTATTGTAAAGGCTGTAGGTCACTTCAAAAATTAGGTCAAAATTTGACTAAAACTGCTCGAAAGATTTCATTTTCGAAAATTTCCATATTTTTTTTCTCCGCTGTTTTTGACTCTAGAATAACCAATTTTTTTTTATTTAAAGTAATCTACAAAACCTCTTTACTGTATTTTTTTTATTGTTCTACGAAGTTTAGTTTGCCTGGTAGAAAATAAAATCAATTTCGCTGTTAACATAGCGAAATGTTTTCTGTATATATACATAACTGCCGTTTAGCCCTTGGCGTCATTTTGAGATTGGCGGGCGGAACGACCGTTCCGTCTGATTAGGCTTTGAAAAGTGCCCTAATGCCAAAATTACTTTTTGTAGAAATTTCACTTAGTTCCTATTATATTAATAAGGTTTCTTTAAATTTAAAAAAAAATTATTTTAAATTGACATAATTTCAGGTAAATTTTTTCTTATAAAGGCTGAATCATAGGAATAATTTATAAATTGGAAAACCTTGACAGCCGTATTTTAACCCTTTCAGTCCCAGTGATGCCATTTGGCATCATCACTTTCAATATTTTTTTCAAAATGTTTATGTCCCGCTATGACATCCAAGCACACATCATTCGATTCTTCACACTTTGTTCTATCAGACAAAATTTTACTTTTACCTCAATAAAAAACAGAACTACTATTTTTTTTATTTAGAAAATAGTCAACAAGCGTTTCTCCTGATTTTTGATAAGTTCACTTCAGTTCCACATATTTAAAACACAATTTAAACTATTTCGGTTAAAATAATTACTAAATTTTTTTTAATAATATAGTCAGATACCCTAAAATATGTAACTCGAAGTGTTTTTAGGTAATATATATATTTTTTATTTTGTTGTTTTCCACAATTAAAGAATTTTGGCATTGTTTCAAAAACCATATAAAAAATTTTAATGTATTTTTTTTTCTTATGGAATTCGTATATTTGACCTAAAATAAGCTTATTTTGTGAATATCAGATGTTTCTGTAGTGTAGTAAATTTTTGGGACTGAAAGGGTTAAGGGGGTTCGGTATGTTGTTCATCGGTAATGTTAAATTGGCCAATTACAATGTACCTTTTCACAATAACTACTGATCAGGTCATCTTAAAATTTTATGCGTGTGCTGTACCAACCTTATATATTAATCTGAGGTTAAAAGTTTTTGGTAAATAACTGTTAGATTTTTTTAAATAAAATAAGTTTTGAAGTACCCAAAAAATCATGAAATTTTTCACTTTCTTGACCCATAAAATTTTTTTCACTTTAGTTTTATAAAAATTTATAACCTCAGATTAATCTATACTATGTATTACATCATATAAAAAAATTACGAGAAAACATAGCATAGTTTTTGAGAAAAGGTACATCGAAGTTCAAAAAATCAAGTTCTGAGAAAAAACGCGTTTGAAGTTTTTATTGTTAACCCATTTCCTTACGAAGCCATGACATTAAAATGGCTTTTAATGTCAAACATATTTTTCCAATCTTCTTGATACTTTGTGACATTATTAATAAAGGTTGTAATAGTATTGTAAGCCAATAATTTTTGTTTGGATTTTTTCACCGATTTTGAGGTATTGAACCCCCTTAAATGCAAACGTCGACATAACGTTTGGTACAACTGTTGCAATGTAGATGGCAGCACCACAATTTTGCCTATCCATAGACAAAAGATTCGCTATGTGTATTTTGGTAAAAAAAATTTCAACTAGATGACAGCACCACCATTATTATTCGCAAAATGTAAACAGTAATATTTAATAACTTTTTTTCTAAGAAAAGAGAACATATTAATTTCGGTACTATCATATGGAATATAGAATAATAGGTCCTTTCTAAATTCTGCTTTGTGGCTTTTATTGGATTGATTTTGTAAGTTGTATTCATTTGTAAGTAAATACTTTTGTTTTTACTTTTTGTTACATATTTTTGAAGTAATACAAATTTTATTAGTGTTTATGATGTCATGCTAGTGATAGTTTATATCATGTTAGAAGTTTATAACTACTAATTATAAAATATATTCAATTAATTCTCTCAAAATTTAATTATCAAATAATTATTTACTCATTACACAAGTCAGCAGTGAGAAAGATTCAAAAGGGAAATTACCAAGTTTTGAAAGAAATAAAGAACCTAATTTGCTGAACACGAATATGACAATGAAATTATTTTTCTTAGATCTATATGTTGAGATAGTCACGTTTTTTATTGGTGCTAAAAATTGGTTTGCAAGTAATTGAGAGCTATATATAACACTGATCAGTGTTTAATCATCGTATAAAATGTTTCTAATAAACTGTATAACAAAGACAATGTAATTTAAATATTAAAAGATTTCATAATGTACAACATTTCTTTTAATTCAAACAGTTTTATTAGCTGAATGCAAAATAGTTTGTATATTATTTTTATTTTCGATATTTTAAAAAGCATTTTTTATTGCTTGCTTTTTTTAGGAAATTTTAATTTAAAATTACGAATTTAATTTCAGTGAAATTTTACGATTGGTCGAGATTATTAAAAATGTGTTCTAGAAAATATCATGTTAGCAGACAGAGTTTTAAAAAGAAAAAAAAAACCTTTGTATTATGTTAGAAAGAAGACATTTGTTCAAATAAATATATGTTACTGGTTATTTTACTCTACTATTTTACAGGATATAATAATTTGCTAAAATAAATCGATTAATACGAACATGAATATCGTCAAAATTATAGGTCGTTCGTTTAAGGATTTCTATTTTTTTTTTTTTTTTTTTTTTGAAGCTCTAAGAGTACTATCCTGAGTATGTAAATTAAAACTAAAATATTAGATTCATAAATAACTCCCAGTTATTTCATGTTTGTCTTTCTTGTTATAGTTTCATTATTTAATGTATAATTACTAAGATAAAGGTCAAACTTTCTTGTAAAAGTAAGAACAAAGCATTTATCTGTATTAAGAAGAAGCCAATGTTTAGTACACCATTCATTATGCTTTAATCTTTTTGATAGAAAAATCTATTTTGGCTTGCTTTAAGTAATGGATTTTTTTTCATGAATTTGTAGCAATGAATGACGTGTAAAAAGAGCTTTTTTAGCTACCCTCTCTATATTATGCTTCAAACTGGTATTTTGTTAAGGGGGTTCAGTATGTTGTATATCGGTAATGTTAAATTGGCCAATTTCAATGTACCTTTTCACAATAACTACTGATCAGATCATCTTAAAAATTTCTGTGTTTATTATACCAACCTTATATATTAATCTGATGCTAAAAGTTTTTCTTAAATAACTGTTAGATTTTTTAAAAAATAAAATAAGTTTTAAAGTACCCAAAAAATCATGAAATTTCTCACTTTTTTGCCCCATAACATTTTTTTCACTTTAGTTTCATTAACATTCATAACTCAGATTAATATCTACTATGTATTACATCAGATAAAAAAAAAGTTTACGAGAAAACATAGCATAGTTTTTGAGAAAAGGTACATCGAAGTTCAAAAAATCAAGTTATGAGAAAAACGCGTTTGAAGTTTTTATTGTTAACCCATTTCCTTACGAAGCCATGACATTAAAATGGCTTTTAATGTCAAAAATAGTTTTTCAATCGTCTTGATACATTGTGACATTATAATAAAGGTTGTAATAGTATTTTAAGTCAATAATTTTTGTTTTGATTTTTTCACCGATTTGAGGGTATTGAACCCCCTTAAGCTGATTTATTTTTATTGGAAAATTCATTGAACAAGTTTAGAAAAGCCCTTAATGTTTGCATAAATTTCGATTCCATTTTGTTAAATCAAAAATTTTACCAAAAATTTTTTTAATAAATTTTTTGAACCAGAGTAAAAAATCGAATGAAGTAAAGTTAAAAGCCTTCTGAATCTCTACCCACATTGTTTTAGGAACTTATTTTGTCTAAAAATAAACCTTTTTATGCTAATATGTATATGTTTCTTTCATGTACAACCAACATTTTCCTACACTATTATTAAGTAACAAAAAATATTTATAAGCAAGATAAGGAAAAACCTTTATATTTTCATCGTTTCAAGGTATTGAACTCCAATAGAATCTTTTAAACTAGAAAAGAGTATGTTTTTGCTTGAGTACTGGATTAAGAAATCCTAATGAAATAACGAAATCACACTTAGAATAAAGTAATCAACAAGGACTTTGTTATTGATGTACTTTGTTTTTAACTTCGAGGTGTGTATGGATAATTTGTAATAAGGCTGAGAACCAGTTGCTTTGAGTCGGCGGAGTTTTCATTGTCGGTAATAGAAGATACACAGTCTTTTTTTCCTTGGTGTTTTTGTGTACCAAAGTTGAAAACGAAAAAGCGGTTGGATGTCTTTTCTGTACTTCAAAAGTTCAATACTTGGAAGGGTGATGTTAATTAAAAAAAAATGGGCATATTTCACGCCTTATTGGGTGGCAAATTTTCGCAGGATTGAAAATAAGGTCTTGATTGGTTCATTAATGTAGTGGTAGTGGTGGAGCTTACTATGTCATGCCACCAATCATTGAAACCCCTATTAAGTCCATAAATGAAAGCAGAAGTGATCTATGTCACTTCTGCTTGAAACAAGCAAATTATATTAAAAGTAAATATATACGTGAGTTCGTTCATATCATATCTTGTCGCAAAAGTTATCAGACTTCGAGTCTTAGAAACTAAACTTTACACTATTCACTACTACCACATGCATGGAGGTGATGATGAATTTCTTATCATATCAAGTGCATGAAAAGGGTGATCTACGTCACGGGAAACAAGCCGATGGCTTAAAAAGTAAATATAGAGTCATATATTGAGTCGTAAAAGTTATCATACTAGAGTCTTGGCTGAGAAACTAAACTTTACACTGCTCACTACCACATGCATGGAGGTGATGATGAATTTCTTTATCACATCGAGTGCATGAAAAGGGTTATATTCACGTCACGGGAAACAAGCCAATTGCTTAAAAAGTAAATATTCGTTCAGGTTATATCGAATCGTAAAAGTTATCATACTTGAGTCTTGGCTGAGAAACTAAACTTTACACTACCATATCACACTACCACATACATGCAGGTGATGATGAATCTTTCATCATCATCATCATCCTCTCATAGAGAAGGTGATAAATAGCTAAAATACTTTATCTTGCAATCTTTAAGTCCCTGTGTTATAGATTAATAAAAAATATTCTTCAAACTTTTTCGGAAAACTCCTGCATGTTTTCATGGATTCAAGATACATCGTTGCTGTATGTTTTCATCGACTCAAGATACCTACATTCCGTGCCAACCTAACTTGGGTAAAAACAAATAGTAAAAAGGCAGGGGGAAAGCGCAATTGGTCTGTTTGTTGGAAACTCCTGTACGGTCATATTTACATACAAAATGATCTGAATACAATTTAAACCAAAATACTTCATTTTGATAAAATTGCCAAATTTTCTCAAATAATATTCAAATCTGTTAGACCTAAAGGGGAGCGGGCACCCCCATTCCCTTTCCTACCTCGATCGGGCTGGCTAATGCTAAGTCTATGGGGGAAAATGGTTTTTGTTCAAAAAGAAATTATAGGAATATTTTGATGCGGTTTTTTTTAAATTCATAAAACTCCAATAAAGGTGTGCTTTTAGATGTTATTTTTTTAAAAACGCTATTTACTTTTTTTTAATCTAAATTTTTTTCGATTAAAAAAAAGTAAATAACGTTTTTTAAAAAATAACCTCTAAAAGCACACCTTTATTGGAGTTTTATGAATTTAAAAAAAAACGCATCAAAATATTCCTATAATTTCTTTGTTTTTTTTTTTGGAACAAAAACCATTTTTCCCCCTGTAGACTTAGCATTAGCCAGCCCGATCGAGGTAGGAAAGGGAATGGGGGTGTCCGCTCCCCTTAAATGAAACTAATGTTTTAAACATGTTTTCTGGAGGGATTCACAAATAATTTATAGAACTCTTTACATCCGCGGAAGGATCTTCTTCATAGCATATTTCTATTTACCCAACTTCGGTTTTTAAGGAGTGTATGCTGCTGTATTTGTGAAAGTCATTTCAAATTCAACCTCCACACTCGCGGAATCAAGAGAGCGTTTCATTGAAGGATCGAACTAATATCGTACACATTACGATGAGAAAAGTTGTGACATAGTTCAACATATTTCCTTTTTTTTTTGCTTCTGATAAAAATTATTTACTATTTATTTCGAGAAAACAAAGAAGAAAAGATTTAATCTTAAGTTTCTATTATTCAAAGTGTTTGTTTGTTTTGCATTTATAAAAAAATATGGTAAACATATTTTACATTGTTAGATAAACACCAAAAACACACAATGAGTTTATTATAAAGAGCGCAATTGTCATGCTAAAATTGTTATGCAGCTCTTAGTAGTACATAACAATCCACTAACTGTTAAACACAATCTTCATTTTTGTTGCAGTTGCAACAAAAGCAAACGCCTTAAAGGCTTTTTTGGCTACAAAGAACGTAACAATGATTTCATCTTTGGACAAAGGACATTTAGCTACCTTTTCAGTCCCAGGTAACCAAGGAGACGCATTGACAAGTTGCCAATTAGAGCGGTTTTGGCGATATCTGTCACATATTTACGCCTGGACCGCTCACGGGACCCCGCCTTCTATTGTTAGGGTCGAGGTCGGACCCATTACAATTTGCGTTTCTTTTTCTTTTCGTCTTTTCGGACACTTTCCATTGTGTTTCCTTTTTGTGCGACACCCACAAGAGAAAGTTCTCTTGTTTTGCGTTCTTTTGTACCTTTAAATTAGTAGAAAAGGGACGGATGTCTTATCCATATGATGCTGGACATGTGCCTTTTTTTTCTTTATTGAGGTTCATAGTTGTATAATTGCTTTTTTAAGAAGAAAGTGATGCCCCCAATTTGTTCTGGCACGTGTTTTTTGGTTTTATTCCACAAACTGATATGCGACTAAGAGCCATAGGGGTATATCCCCGAAAATGATAACCTTTCGCTTTTTTGCAGTTTCTTAAGTAAAATCTAGGGATTTGAAAGTTACTTTTTAAAAAAGTAACTCTGCTGCAGTAACTTAATATAAAAGTAACTAGCTACAGTTACTTCAGACGAAAAGTGACTAATGACAGTTACATTTCGTTACTTTTAGAAATTTAAAAGTATAAGAAAAATTTAAACTTAGCCCTCTTAAAGCCCTCGAAAAGTACCTAATGACAGTTACATTTCGTTACATTTAGAAATTTCAAGATAGAAGAAAAATTGAAACTTAGCCCTACTATTGTTAGGGTCGAGGTCGGACCCATTACAATTTGCGTTTCTTTTTATTTTCGTCTTTTCGGACACGTTCTATTGTGTCTCCTTTTTGTGCGACACCCACAAGAGAAAGTTCTCTTGTTTCGCGTTCTTTTGTACCTTTAAATTAGTAGAAAAGGGACGGATGTCTTATTCTATATGACGTTGGACATGGGCCTTTTTTTCCTTTATTGAAGTTCATAGTTGTATAATTGCTTTTTTAGGAAGAAAGTGATGCCCCCAATTTGTTCTGGCACGTGTTTTTGGTTTTATTCCGCACACCTATATGTGACTAAGAGCCATAGGGGTATATCTCCGAAAATTATAACCTTTCGCCTGTTTGCACTTTCTTAGGTAAAACCTAGGGATTGGAAAGTAACTTTTAAAACGTAACTCCTTTACAGTAACTAAATATTAAAAGTAACTAGTTACAGTTTCTGCAAACGAAAAGTAACTAAGGACAGTTACATTTCGTTACTTTTAGAAATGTCAAGTTATAAGAAAAATTTTAAATTTAGCTCTTTTACTGTTTTTTTTTTTTTTTAAAGAAAACCAAGACTAAAGAAATATGGATATTATGAAAATAACGTATAAAGTTACTTTTCGTTACTTTTAGAAATGTCAAGTTATAAGAAAAATTTAAATTTTCCCTATTGTCTTTTTTCAAAGAAAAGCAAGACTAAGGAAATAGGGAGAATCAGAAAAAGTTAAGAACGAAAATTTAGCGATGTAAAAGTTAAAAAAAATATAATAATTATAATAATATAACTTGAATAATTAAATTTATGCCTAACGTGCCGAAAATATTCGTGAAGGACGGCATAAGTAAAGTAAAAGTAACGAAATGTTTCGTTAACCGCTAAAAGTAACTAAGTGACAGTTACTTTCTGAAAAATATAACAGCGCTACCTGGAAAGAGTAACTGGTTAGAAGTAACGTGTTAGTACAATCCCTCTAAACTCGAACTGTCATCTGTTCTTAAAATAAAATCCGTGTGAAAGGTGAAAACTTAACTGGTAATTCAAACATTTGAATTTTATCGAAAAACGTCTAGATCGTTGTTATTCTTTTAGCTCTTATTTTTGTGAAGTTTTCAAAAAGGAGATGTACTACTTTGGTTCTGAAGAATACTCTTGAGAGTTCATAGAGGTTAAAGGGAAACAATTGGATTTGTTTCATAGGACCCGCATAATCCCGGGTTTTCGAACTATTGCGGTGAAGTTCAAAGTAAAATAAATTATCGTGTTAAAAGAGATTCCGTGAATGTGGTGGGAGTAAGGAGTAACTCAGAGAAAAAGTTTAATATGGTACTAACCAGTGAATGAAAATTTAAGGCGCTGCGTTCGCCAGTGAATGAACACCAGGATATAATGACCAGGACAGGCCAACCATATGTCAGATATAGCTTCCTACCAGAGGAGAGGAAGTCAGTGTTGCCAATCCATCTAGTGGAATGATTTTCAATCCTTATTTTTTAAAATTTTATTTACCAAAGGTTCATTCACTGGGGCTTGTTCACTCACTGGTCAATATACCCTAAAAAGAAAATCGGAATTTGACGATTTGAGAAAATGAATCTTCATTATTAAAGTTGCTAAGTATTTTTTCATTAATATTAGCATAAAGGACTATAGTAAACTGAAGTTTGTTTATGTACGTAGCGTTAGCTAGTTGAAAATTGATATGTCTCAGAGTCAGCATTTCGTATCAAATCTTACTAAAGAAAAAATGTTCATTTCATTAAAACTAACGGTTTTTCTCCTTATATTCAATAGGCGTGTTTACATGAGCCATCGTATCCATGGAATGCCAAACCATTCATTAGGGGAAAGAGGGGTCGCGGGAGCAGGATTTCTAACCCAAATGATAGTCTGCGGCCAAATCCATGGAATGAAACGTCAAACCCTCCTTCATTGGAGGGTTTGCGAAACCCCCCAATGAACCCTGCAATTCCGGTTCAGCCTGGGCGAAAATCCCCAAAAGGGGAAAATTGCGGAGCTTGCTCTTCATTCCATGGATTCGATGGCTCGTGTAAACGCTCCTAATAAGACATTGCTTTAAAGCAGTGAATCAGCTTCAATCCATCCACATACTCATCTTATTCTCCTAACGAAGCCTTATATACTACAAAGACCTATGATAGATGGTCATCGTACTACACTGTTGAAAATTCTGTGCCAAATTCGAGGTGCCATTGGCTACCATATTTACGGTGTTTGGTAGAACCATTTCTTAGAATTTTATTCCTCAAATCTAAAAACTGGTTCATGAAAACATTTAGTGAAGTGGAGACTATTTCCCTCTGTCTAAATTGTGGGAGGTGGCGCGTGATAGATAGCAGCATCTGTCACGTATATGTGTGCATGTGAGTATGAGTGTGTGTTTGTGACTGTCTTACTTGACGAAGGTTTATAAGCGGCTCTCTGAGCAAGCACACAAGCCTGAAAATATATGTATACCAACCAACCAACATTCAGTGAAACAATTCCCACACAGCCGTTGCAGCTACCATTGTGATGGTTGGTTGATATACATATATTTTCAGGCTTGTGTGCTTGCTCAGAGAGCCGCTTATAAACCTTCGTCAAGTAAGACAGTCACAACACACACACACTCACATGCACACATATACGTGACAGATGCTGCCATCTATCACGCGCCACCTCCACAATTTAGACGTGTCCCTGAAGGGGAGGGAAATTTTCTCCAGGAACCTGTATCCATGGTAAACTGCGCAATGACCGACCACAGGACTTTCGGACTCAACAGATTTAACGAGCACGTACTCCGCATATACTCGGTAGGTCTTCAGTGGCACCGGGACTCGATCTCTCAACCTTCCGATCTAGAGACCGAGATCTTGACCGCTAGGCGCTCCCTACAGCCCCATTGTGATGGTGACCATTGTAATGGTGAAACCAAGCACACAACATATAACAGTGTACTATACCCTCTTAAGACCCAAGCGAAATCCTACACGTATATTCCTATATAATCATACTCTTCATACAAATATATGTTAAAAATATTTTTGCAAAGTAATTTTTTTAAAAAAAATATATATTTAATAGTTACTGAGAGACACGCCTTAAAGTCTAAAAATACAAATTTTTTGTGCTATAATTAAAATAAAGAAAAAACCTTATCACCTATTTGCAGTCAACAGTTTATTGTAGCATTGTTTTTGATGCAAAATGCCTTTAAAATTAACAACTGAAAAAACTTTTTGAAAAATAAAAAAAAAAGTTTAATTTTTTTTTTTTTTGATAACTCGAATATCGTATTGATCATCGTTTAACTTCAGTTTTTATGGAAATAATTGACTGATACCTGCAATCAAAGGCTGAAAACTGATATTTGGATCTTCTTCTATCGGACTAGGTAAATTTCGGAACTAATTAACACGTTAATTGTTAGTGGGGAGGTTTTAAAAATATGTCCCCAAATGGGAACGCGAGGTCGCAAGAGGATACTAAGTATCAACCCCGCATCGCGTTTGGATTCAATATTAACTTGAAATCATAAGCGAAACGGCCATGTCTGTTTTTCGGTAGCAGAAGTTAATGCGTTTCTGCAGCCATCGGACTTGAAAGGCAGTTTGTGTATGAGCAGGCAATCCGTGCGTAAAGGAGAATTTTCTGTCATGATATTGCATCTTCGATTGACTGACCTCTTGTTTTATGAAAGATATTTTTCATTTATATAGCTTTTTGTCATTATTTGAAGGTTTTTTTTTTGTTAAGCGCCTAAAAGAATAGGGGTTTGGATTTTAGTTAATATATGGATTGATTGATCTCTATATATTTGTATTTGACATTACTGTATCATATTACTACTTAAAAAACAATTTTAGATGAACAAGTTTTTAAAAAATAAATATCCGTTTTTCCGTAAAAACAAAATTAACGAGTGTATATCAAAATACGCGGGTAGAGGTTAGGTAATTTGTTGGCGCTTTTTTACCTAAATCATAAGCAAATAGATTCTCATTAATATCACTATTTGAAATGTGCTTGCCTTTTTTCATTTTGTGGCGACTCTGCTTTAACATATGAGTAAAAAAATATTCAAGAAGAAATTAAGTACTAGGGTTTTTTTTTCATTAGCCAAAGTTACTTTAGTCGACGTTATTCAAATTTTAAAATCTAAAGTATGAAACTTCGAATGCAATTTTGCAGAAAACAACAAAAACTACAAGTAACATTGTATTATATATTATATTCTGGATATTTCTTAAACCTTTCAGTCCCAGTGATGCCATTAACCCTTTCAGTCCCAAAAATTTACTACAGTACAGAAACATCTAATATTCACAAAATAAGGTCATTTTATTTTAGGTCCTTATTTTAGGTCAAATATACGAATTCCATAAGAAAAAAAATCCATTTAAATTTTTTATATGGTTTTTGAAACAATGCCAAAATTCTTTAACTGTGGAAAACAACAAAATAAAATATATATATATTACCTAAAAACACTTCGAGTTATACATTTTTAGGTATCTGACCATATTACTAAAAAAAATTTAGTAATTACTTTAACCGAAATAGTTTAAATTGTGTTTTAAATATGTGGAACTGAAGTGAACTTATCAAAATTCAGGAGAAACGCTTGTTGACTATTTTTTAAATAAAAAAAATAGTAGTTCTGACTTCTATTGAGATTAATGTAAAATATTGTCTGATGACATGATGATGATGTTTTCTCTGTTGACAAAGTGTGAAGAATCGAATGATGTGTGTCTGGATGTCATAGCGGGACATAAACATTTTGAAAAAAATATTGAAAGTGATGATGCCAAATGGCATCACTGGGACTGAAAGGGTTAAGAGTCATTATGTTTTTGAACATAATTAAAAAAAAATAAGGATGACATCCAATAGGGATTAATAAAACATATTTTCAGATAAAAAAAAGTTCGACGAATCGAATGATGTGCTTTTTGATATCGTAAATAGCTATAAACGATCAGAAAAAAAATTCTAAAATGATGATGCCATTTGTCATTGGGACTGAAAAGGTAAAATAATATTTTTTTTTAAATGAAACTCAATTTCTATATTATTGTCAAAATTCTTTCTGGCACTTTATTGAATGTCTTATTAGGTCAAATAAAATGTATTTTTATTGTATATACATGAACATTTTTCCCATCAACCAAAAACTAAAAAAAGTGAAATTAGTTTTAAAATTTAAATAACAAAGTTTAAGGACGAGTTATCGATCATTTACCCATTTTGTGCATAGCAATGTCTTGATCCGGGAATAGGCTAGTCTACCAGTCTTTTCAATTCGTTACTCTGTTATGGGGCTCGGATGGCCGAGTGGTTTGGACCTTAACGCCAGCAGCCTGCGCACTGTAAAAGGTACGGGTTCGATTCCCGCCTTCGCCCTGGGTGTATTTTCCTTTCTCTGTGACAGTAAAAAAGATTTCTTACTGTGTCTGCCTAAATTGACGAGAGCTTATATAAGCGGGTTTCTGGTCAAGCACACAAGCCGGAATATATATGTCCCCCCCCCCCCCTCCACTCTATTATTCCATTGATCTCCACCTAATTATTTATTGCAAGTGATGATGTAAAATTCCGTATGATTATGAACAATAGTTATAACTTTAGAAGCCATTTTAAATTGAAAATGTAATCATAATCATAGGAGCGTGTACATGTCTTTTCATTTCGTTTCCCTATTATTACATTGCTCTAAACCAAATAAATTAAAATTGTACAATAATTAATCATGTACAATTTCGTATGATGATGACCAATAGTTTTCACTGTAAAGGCAATTTAAATTGGAAATTTAGTCATATAGAGTATATTAGTCTTTTCATTTCGTTACTCTATTATTCCATTGATCTCCACCAAATTAATTAATATTGTATAACAAGTGATCATGCAAAATTTCGTATGATTATGAAAAATAATTATCACTATAAAGGCCATTTTAAATTGAAAATTTAATCATAATCATAGGAGTGTACATGTATTCTCATTTCGTCTCTCTATTATTACATTGCTCTAAACCAAATAAATTGATATTGTACAACAATTGACCAAGTAACATTTCGTATGATTATAACCATTAGTTTTCACTGTAACGGCAATTTAAATTGGAAATTTAATCATCATCCCTCGAGCCTATGTCTTTTCATTTCGTTACTCCATTATTCCATTGATTCCGCCAAATAAATTTATATTGAATAACAAGTTATCATGTAACATTTCGTATGGTTATGACCAACAGTTTCACTTTAAAGCCATTTTTAATCGAAAATTTTAATTAGATTGAGCATTTAAAATACCCAATATTTACTCTTCAAATAAGTTAGAAGTAGCAAACACGCTGTAGAATTTGCTTACAATCCATTAACGAACAATAATAATTTGCGTGTGATCCACTTTTCATGCGTATAGTGGAGAACTGTTCATGTAAACTATTTCCCCGTATTCACGCGATAACCTGATGTAGCTTTTACCCCTTTGTGACACACAAAAATACTTTTATTATGGATCTCTGAAAATAAGAAGAATAAATAAAGGTCGACAAAAAACCATTACTTAAAAATATCACATCCCTCCTCTCACGCTTTACTTTGTTGTTCCCTGATCCGTGCAAAAAAATATCTCTGGCAAGAACAGACCAAAATACTCGGTCGATATCAATCAGGCAGTGAACGGTGCATCTCTGCACGTGATTCGTACGCATTTTGAGCGGGATTGATACGGTTGTGGACGTCGGCTTTTAGGGTTATGGGTTATGTTGAAATATCGTCGCACTAGAGCTACACGAAGGGCTGGGGATTCTAGTCGGTTAAGGTGTTTGCAAAGAGTTCTACAGTAGGGCAGAGGAACGACTCGTACTTAGCTGCAATCGGCAGCCATGGCTCACTATGGAGCCCGAATAGAGTGGAAAAAATGCTAGTTAATTAAATTTATAATTTTGATTCTGAGAAAGGAAGTACACCCATTGCAAAGGCGGAAATTAAGCCCTCACCCGTTACAGCGCATGGACTGCTGGCGTTGTGGTCTGCGATCCAAACCACTGGGCCATCGGGCCCCACATGCCACCCTATAGTGTCTCCGTGTTGGTCCACGGTGCTTATGGTAGAATCAGTCTCTACCCTACTATAGAAACTCTTTGGGCGTTTGTCTTGCATGCGGAAGGTCCCTGATTCGTGTACGAACATCGCCATATGTTCAATATAATATTTCAGTATTACACTGTTAGAAAATTTGTGCTTTGTTGCACCATACAAATGGTTCTTACTAGCTGCAATCGCGGCCACGGGAGTACCTTGTAATTTTCTTTTCGTAATCGAGAACAGAAAAAATTAGTTCCAAATAGGTGCAATCTGTTTCAGTGGTTGCAGATTTCATTTGCTGACAGAGAAAATGGTTCTTTTGCAGCCTGAAGATATAACTTTATAGAAAACTGCAGCAATTTAAAATAATAATCGAAATGTTCTGTATTAAAATAACTTAAATTTTGTACAGTGCAGTTAAATTTTATTGTCCGTATAATTGTACATATCGCAATTTGAAAATCATCTTCGCACTATCTTCCATATACCGCAATCAAGGTCCCCTCATAACAATTACAAAGCCCATCAGAGCTCAATGCAAATTACTTATTGTAGGCTCGCCAGTCCCCATTTGCATTTCAAACAAGACATTTCCCTCATTATTCACCCTTTTCTACCAACTATCCCCTCTCTGAAAGGGTTAAAGTTTAAAAGACCTAAAAATTCCGTCCACTGACGTCACCAACAGGGATCTTACTCAAGTGCCAAAAGCGCCAAGTTCGGACGAAAAAAGAATCGCCAAATCTAAAGTTAATTTAAGGATTAACTCAAATTTAGAATTTTAAGTTTTGAATTTTTTTGTATAGACAACATAAATCATAATTAATCATAAATGATATTTTTTGAAATTTATTCTATAAACATATACTATTATTTGGAAGAGGTATGAACGAGAAAACAGCCAAGATGATTGTTTTGAAGCCAAACCCTGGCGCCAGTGCGTTGGTGCACAGAGTTAAAAGAAGAAAATTGAGATGATGCCGCTCAAAAAGCAATATAGAAACTGGTTTGCCAAGTGAAATCATCAATTGCCTTTTAGTAAGCCCAAACAAACTACCTTGGCGAACTATTTGGCGCTATTCTACAATGGAGTTAGAATGGGCTTACTGCATCGACTTGGCGATTTTTGACCCTCCAATAAAACCTATAACTAACTACAACTCATTTTTCTCACATGCAAAAGAAATTGCTACTATCTTGTATAAATTCAGATATTTTGCTAAAGCCGTAGAGTTAGGAAGGAGGAGTAGAAGGGAGGGGGCTATCAGTTCAAATGGTTTGAAGCAGGGCTGTTAGGTTTTTCGAGCTACTGCTCATAACAAACCAGCACTGAGGTATCCCAAGATGCACACCTTTAGCGGTTTTCTGAGCTACTGTGCATAAAATAGTAGCCGAAACTATTTAAACTGTCACTGAGGTATCCCAAGATGCACCGCTCTAGCCTGCTTCTTTTGTGCGTTACTGCGCACATACATGGTCCGCTCTATTCTCTCCTAAATCTATGGCTAAAGCCTACAACTGCTCAAATACTCATTTATTTGATTTTTAAGAACTTTTTAGGAATGAAATGAACAGTTTCTGCATGAACTAACATTAAGTCAGCGGTTCGTTTAGGTTTACTAGGGTTACTTGGCGACTTTCTGGCGGTTTCACTTTGTTTCTCGCCAAGCATCTCCACCTTCTTCTCGACTCTATGGCGTAGGTGTATAACCAGTCCCGTTGCCACCACAGAGATGTAAATGGAGGGGGACAAAAGATTTCCAGCACAATAGGGAACAGCCGAACAAAGGGCCCTTTGTGACGATCCCCGGCGAACAATAGGCCAGCCCTTCCTTTTGGCTTAGTAGCCCTGGTGCTAAGGGCGAAACGTACAGCATTGTACTAGAACCCAATGGACTTCCCAGTTTGTTCTGGAGTAAAAGATGAGGTATAGAACATACTTGGAATAAGAGTTGGGAGTGTGCAGAGAATGATTGGGTTGGGTCACAAGTAAAAATAATTAAAAGTGAAGTTGAGTTGAGTTTAGTTTGAAATATCGTCGCACTAGAGCTACACGACGGGCCATTGGCGACGGGCGTCGTATTTTAGATCCTTAGACAAGTGACGAGCCGACACCTGAGTAGGCACCCCGCGCAACCATTAAGGGTGACATCGTACGTCGTACGCAACGAAATATGAAGTTGAAAAACGTTCAGAATCATTACTTGATAATGATAGGGACAATTTTGTCAGGAAACCCTGTAGGTCACAATTTTATAAAAATTGAATTTTTGTATTATTCTAAGTAAACACACATTCTGTAAAGAAATCCTGTTTGTACAGAGATGGGAAGCAACTAAATCTAATTTTTGGGAAGAAAAACTTGTCGAATTGCTACAAGAGACGGCAAAACACAACTAATTGTTTATTTTTTCAGAAACTCAAAAGCACAATATTGTATACTATTTTCCTGATTATTTTTTTTTTGTACTTTCTTTGATCTAAAATTATTTTGAGATGAATAAACAAAGGTTTTGCTACAAAATTTTAGTTAGTATTATTTTTCTTGTACAGTAACCTCTTGCTATATCGCGCCTCGTTACATCGCGCAATCGAATATATCGCGCTTTGCATCACATTTCCCAATTTTCCCTCCGTTTTTTAATCAAAATATACTTTCTTTAAAATAAATTCTAATATTGGTGGATAAATTTATCTAATATTGGTGAGATGCAGTTAATAAACTTTCGTTCATTGAGATTTTCCGGAAAACAGGTTTTACGAGAAAAATAAAAGCAGCTAACTTTAGATGAATATTTTAGTACAAAATGAGTGAAAAATATTATATTACCTGTGCAATAACTTTTTTTATAGCAATTAATAATAAGTCCTTTTTGAATTTTTTTTTCAATTTTTATAGTAGTTATATTTTTTGACAATTTTTTTTATCGATTGCATTATCATTTTGAAGTTTTAGTTACTAATAACCCTCATACATGACATTAGTAAAAGTGTATTCAAAATTAGTCAAGTTATTAACTATTGTGACCCCCTCAAAAAAAAGTTACAACTTCACTTCAAACTCGCGCCTCAACTTCTCAACTACTTCTTGTGGCGCCCTCTGTTGCCGAGTATCCTAACCACTCACCCGACTCGTGGCCCACGTGAGGGAAAACACATCCAAACCACCGCGGCACATTCGATTCGCGATCTATCGTCTGCTCTTTTCCCGCACGATAATCGGCGTGCGCGCTTCTCCTCTCCCTCCCCCATTTGTTTACTGTTTACATCGTGGTGACAGCCGCTTCGACACATGTGCTCGCGCCGCGCCAAAAACCACGCGCGCTTTTCTTGCTACAGGTTGCATTGGGCGCTGGTATAGTTGATTAATTTTTGAAGTATTATTTAGAATTAGTTTGGTGTGTGGTGGAGTTTCGTAAAAAAATATATAAAAGTTTGGATGAGTCTAAATTAATTCATTTTCAGTGGATCACGAGAAACAGTTCTATTTGTGCAACGTGGTGGTTAAGATTTGAACAAAACCTTACCTTTGGACAGTGATTCGAACTCCAAAGAATATTTTGTGATTATGAATTCACTGTTTTGACAGTAGAAGGTGCTTGTCGTTTTCATCTGTGTAAATTTATATGCAAAGTAAGAAACTAATAATTCCAAGAATCCCAGAAAACTATTCATGCTACATTTTTTTAAAACCTTTTGGATATTTGAGTGACTTGAATCATCCATCGAATTTAACAAAAGATTTTGCTGAAATCAACAGGTGAGTGCTTGATACCTTTTTGTGTTTAACTTTCCATATTTTTTATGATTTAATTGAAGAATGCATGTTTTCAAAGAATTAAGCCATCTATGTTGACTAAATACTGTTATTCCAAAGTAAAATTTATTTTGCCAATAATTGGTTTATGCATAACGTGTTTTTATGGGGCCTGGCTATGTTATATTAGTTCTTATTTAGTGCAATATAAGTTTTAGCTATGAGTTTGACTCTTGGTGTTATTTTTGGTTAAAGATTCTTTTATGAATAAACATTACAGGCTTGGCAATTTAAATAGTTTACCTTCGAATGCATACTGTTGCCATATGGCATCAAGTAAAATAATCCATTTTATTCTATTAAAGTAGAGCTTCCTCACGACAATTTTTTTTATCTATTGCATTCCATTTTGAAGTTTTAGTTACTAATAACCCTCAAAGATGACATTAGTAAAAGTGTATTCAAAATTAGTGAAGTTATTAACTGTTGTGAAATTACGCCTTTGGCAGTATTCAAAGTATATTAATATTATTACTAAACACAAATACATTGTTTTGAAAAAATAGATGTAGTTCAAGAGGGGTTATTTTAAAATATTTTTAGTAGTTTTCTAGTCATTCTTATCACAATTGGAATTGTGTAGTAGGTTTTTGCCATATAGCAAAATTTTTAAAAATTGAAGTTATTTAAATTAAAATGCAGTTAATTTTTTTCTTCAGTTTTTTCCCATAATGTATGAGTATTAAAAACACAAATATAATATATATTCGGGATGAAAAAAAAATTCATGCATTGCAGGGTTAATATTTTTTAATGTATTACATAAATATATTTCTTAATTTAACCAGTACTCTACTCCCGAGGCTTCCTTGTGGAGGTAGTAAAATAGTTGAATTTGAAGGAATTATATATATCTTAAAATGTATTTTAAAAGTGACCGCAACTTCAAAAATCACTCGTATAAAAATTTTGTGAAGAGTTTAGTTATATTCCAATTTCTGTTAAACATGCTACTTTAAATTATGTGGTTTGAAACCGGTATTGACAAAAGAAACGGTTTATCCACGAGATTAGTAGAAAATTTCAACCTTCAACATGGTTGTTTAACAGTCCAATTTAAATTTTGAAAATGTACATCGTGTTGAAATCATGTCGTTTTGAATGTTCCTTATAAATATAATACAATGAGCAAGTTTATTCTTGTGAAGTAATTATTATACATTATAAGCGATGTTTGGACAATAACGGGTTGTAAAAATTACAAAAAACGCATTTCTCTTATTGTAAATATGCACACATGTGTATTTGGTTAGAGACTGGGGTTTTGGATTTAAATTTGTGTTTAACCTATGGTAATTTTTATTCTTCGGATTGAGAGAGTACTCACGTTTAACATGGTTTAAAAGGAGGTTAACTTACTTTTTTTGGGGGAGTTTTGTAAATTTTATTAACTTTATTTCAATGTTATCAAGTTTATTTCGAATATTCAACATTGATTGAAAATTATGTAAAATATAGTCATTAACTGAAATTTCTCGGTGACCATCTAAAATACACAAATTTTAATTAAAAAAATAATAGTGCTTTGACTTCTAGATATACTTTCTTATTGTAGATAAAATTGTGGCTTACCTTTATAACCTTTCTAATTAAAGACACGATAACTGTATCAAATTGGAAATAAATAGTTTAAATAATGTAAGGTATTGTAAATAAATGTCGGTGCAATAGGTTAACCTAAGAAACGTTTTATAGACTGGATGACACTCAAACATGATAATTTTAACGACATTTAAAAAATTGAATTTCCTTCTACTTTAGAACTTTAAAATATATACGCAAAAAGATAAACATTAAAAACTTAGCTAAAATGCATAGAGTTGAATCAATTTTTTTGCCTAAATAAATTAAAATCATTTTTTTCTAGTTTTGGTAGTTATCTGTTATGGATGTCTAAAATTTGAAGAATTGCTATACTATGTTTAAACATATCATTTTCAAGAAAAAAATTAAGTTTGATTGTAGAATTCACCAAATTTAATTCTCATTTTAGCCGATATAATTTTACTTTCTCTGAAGAAACTGAAGTCTAGGTAATTATTAGAGTAGATAGACAGTTAATCAGTTTTAGATCATGCATTTTTTTAAAATTTCACTTTTTGGCTTAGTGTTAATTTATTATAAAGTTCTTGACAAATGTTTAATACAAGTGGCGGAGATTCTAACGAAATTACTTTCTTCCAAATGCCCCGATGTTTTGAGATTAGTGAATTGGAAAAGGATATAACAATTTTAACTAAGATATGTGTTGGGTTGCAATTTGCTTGCTTTGCTTCTTAGCCATTTTACAAAGTTTTAACAGTCAATCCAAATAAATTTTGTTATTTCACCGTAACAAAGGATTTGTTTTATTAACTTATGGTTAAGGATTGAGGTTGTCCTTAGAAAGGGAAACACCATTTTCACTCTGAAAGAGTTGAATCAAATCTAGTTGTTGAAGAATACAGTACAAGTTGGATCTGCTGTCTTTAAGCGCTTTCCACTTATGTCATGCAATGAAAAATTATAGGAATTTAGAAATTGTTATATCGTAGTTTCAGGCGAGCAGAATAGTTTACCCTTAATCAAATATTTGCTTAAACGCATACTTTTTTTTCTCAGACTTTACAAGTAACCAAGTAGGTTTTCAACTCATGTTCATAATAGTATCTTCTCATTAATAGCTTCTGTTCTCTGTTTTTCCTTGATTAAAATTACAGGAATAATAATTGTGCCAGTTTTTCTATCTATGCAAAATATTAATTTCTAAATTTAATACTTTTCTTAATTTCTCTACTGGATCCTACGTTAGATGCATTTAAATGCTAAAATTTTATTTTTCGTGTCAAATTATTCGTATAAATGCTCTTTACCAAACTATATAATTAACGTAACAAAGCTTCTGTCAGCACTGTTTTTGTCGTGTGGTTATAAAATGCGATGCTCTTCGCCCATAGCCTTCGTACAGCTCCAGTACGACATAAATCGAATAAACCCTAACTGTTTTTGTCGCTACATTATAAAATGCGTTAATTTGTAATTTTTGGTATAAACATGCAACATCTGACACATGTAGTGAGCACATCCTTTATAAAAGATGAACTTCAAATAGCTTTTTTTTAAGTCAAGTTTAATTAAACAAAAACTAATTTGTTGATTGAATTGAGTGAACTTCAAAATAATTCAATGATTTTGTTGTGGCTGATACTTAAAAAAAAGTGTATTGAAAGGCGAATAAGAGAATTTTTATGCATAATTTTGTGTAAAGAAAAACTCATTAAAATGTGTTTTTGGCAGAATGGAATCATTGTTATATTTATTGAGCACGACTTCTTTTGTTCGTCTGAAATTCAAATTTAATTAAAGATTTAGCTACAAAACAACAATTGAGTACAATAAATTACATACATTGCAGTGCATTTTGGTGATAAGTGTTTTTAGACGAAAATACTTGCATATTGGAACACAAAAACATTCAATTAAGCATGTTTTGAGGTTTTACAGCAATTAAAATTCTTACTTTACAAACCAAAAAAGCCGTATAAAAGCAAATCCGAATCACACATTGTCCCAAACAATTAAAAATTTGACAGTAAAAAGACTGACAAAGCTCACAATAGACGTGTTAATATATACCGACATCTTACAGGAAATAGCTTTTTCCAATTGTTTTCCTTCATTATCTTTTTCGTAAATGATTTTTCCTTTTCTTGCTTAGAAGATAAAAGATTTCTTTGTTTAATATATTTACTGCATTAAGTGAAGAAACAACACAAAAAATGTGTTTAGATTTTTACAATAAACCTGGAACTTCATGCTATATACTATTGAATAACGTCATTTAAAATTTATTTTTAACGTAAAAATTTAAGCGTAAAAATTAAAAAATGAATAGACTTTTAAGCTTAGCAAAAGAAAGTCACATAATACTGTGGTATTTTGGAATGTTTTTTTTTGGAGTTAAATATACAATAGGAGAATGGAGAACAATTGAAAAATTATAGTTAAATACCACTTTGGAATCATCTTAAAAACTTGTTTTATTCCTTGACGATTTTCTTGCATTTGTTCTGGTAAATAATACATAAAATAAAGGTGTAAATAATTAAATGAGCAACGAAATACAACATAATTAAAGATAATACAACCGGTAAAAATTTAGATATAAAAAGAAACTTGAATTGCCACAGAAAACCATTTATTTTCCAATTTAAGGCTTAGTGAATTTGCAAATGCTTGAAGAAATATGTATACAGGATTCAGTGAAACATAAAATCTCTCTATAACACGAAGAAATTTAGAATTTTTGTATATGCGAGACACTTGGAGCTAAAACTTATTTTTGTCATTCGAATAATAAGACATGGAATTGCATTTTTTTAAAGCTTAGCAATCGCTTCAATAAAAGTTTTTACGTAAGCCTTAATTTAAAATATTATTTGATTAAGTAAAATTTTTAGCCCAAAAAGCTAAAACATATTTTTGTCATTCGAATAATAAGACATGGAATTGCATTTTTTTTTAAAGCTTAGCAATCGCTTCAATAAAAGTTTTTACGTAAGCCTTAATTTAAAATATTATTTGATTAAGTAAAATTTTTAGCCCAAAAAGCTATTTGATTAAAATATCAGATACAATGTGTCTTTTTAGTTTATTTATTTCAGTTTTTTTTAATCATTTCGATTTTGCTCGAATAGTAAACATTTGACCTGTAAAAAATAATTAATCGTAAGTTTTCAATAGGCAATTTGAAGCTTCCTATGGAATTTATCTACAAAGAAATTAACAAGTATTTCTTTATTGTAAAAAATAGAAATAACGATTGCTGTAGACTTCAGCTTGGATCTACGTGTTGCACATTTGAGAAGTAACTTGAGTTTGAAAGATTAATTTTAAAAAGACATTTGCAATATATTCCAACTTATTTTAATATCAGTTTCATGACAGCGTTTAAAATGTATAATAATCCTCGTATTTCGGGAAGAAAAAAAAACTCGAAATTTAAACATAAATTAATTTTTTGAAATACGCGTGTTTTGTTTATTCTATATATTTATTTTTGAATAATATAGAAAATTAAAAACTTCTTTATTTGCAAAAGCGATCGTAAACAAACAACAGGTCAGTGTCCCAACACGGTTTTTCTTTTCTGTTTATTTAAAAACATTCAAAAATCTTAAATTATTTTTGATATCATCGACTACTTTTGAACCTGATGTCATATGATAGTAATCTGTCTCTTTTATTAAAAAATAATAAAATGACTTAATTTAAGGGGTCACAGGAGTCTTAAAAATGTGCAAAGAAGGAACTACAAAGTATAGTTTGATCTGTCATGTAATTTTTTAACTACTCAATATACAAGTATAATTTTTTTATATGTAATTCTACAAGATTTATTTATTATAAAACAAATTTTAAAATTTATGAAACTTTAGCCAAAACTAAAATAAATGATATTAAACATAAAGCTGTTTTTAACACATTGTGATTAGGCTTGCGCGGCAAATTGTGAGGTCAAAATTGAAAAAATGACCAAGAAAATGACTTTATATTGTAGAAATATGTACAAACTAGGACTTATACCTAAATTCTCATCTCAACTTTAATAAGAAATTATTTTAAGAGCTTTTTTTTTTTTTTAAATTAATAATTTTTTTTAAATTTTGATTTTAAGTTTATTTTTAAATAATTTCTAATTAAAATTTAGCTGAGAATTTAGGTATAAGTCCTAGTTTGTACATATTTGTACAATATAAAGTCATTTTCTTGGTCATTTTTTCAGTTTTGACCTCAAAATTTGCCGCGCAAGCCTAATCACAATGTGTTAAAACAGCTTTATGTTTAATATCATTTATTTTAGTTTTGGCTAAAGTTTCATAAATTTTAAAATTTGTTATATAATAAATAAATCTTGTAGAATTACATATAAAAAAATTATACTTGTATATTGAGTAGTTAAAAAATTACATGAGAGATCAAACTATACTTTGTAGTTCCTTCTTTGCACATTTTTAAGACTCCTTAGACCCCTTAATTGCCTGAATTATCTGACACATCATTATATGCATTCAGCCTACGCTTGCGAAAATTAAGTATACCAGTGATTTTCTTCGAACGGACAACCTACGATAGTTAACTGTCCCATTTCTTAAGAACTCGTAAAATTCAAGAATTTAATAACACTAGAGTCCCGCTTATCCGAAAAATACGGGACCAAAAATGAGCAGCAAAAAAAAAAAAAAAAAAATAATAAATAAATAAATAAATAAATAAATAAATAAATAAAAAAATACTGCATATTTTGAGAAATAAATCCTACTTTGTAAGTACGTATTTTTTGTGTATTTATTTATGCGTATATATTTCTTATTTTAACCGAAAGGCTCGGGAATTTTTTTTATGAACTGCACTCTTAAAACAAAAGAGTGAAATCCACTCCAGTAGGAGAAGTGCATTTTCGACACTGGAATGGAATGAATATTAACTCAGACTGAGTTAAAATCACTCGTTTGGAGTGATCTTGTCGGAAGTTTAACACACAAAGGATCCTCTCCAAAAGGGGAAGTGCATTTTCTAGACAGGAGGAGTGAAAATTAATCAGACTGAGTGAAAATCGCTTGTTCTTTTTAAGAGTGTGGTTTTCGGATAACCGGGATTCGGATAAACAGGACTCTATTGTTCTTGAATTCTATGACATTTCGTATACAGTGTACGAATACTAAACCGAAGTATTGGCTTTGAAATACTTCGTACTACAGCTTACATGTTTCATTACTGTGATCAGGCATCTTATTATAGATTATGACTAAGATCAGTGATTGTAACTCTAATCACGGTTATTCAAAAGCTATTTTGTTATATTCTATGTACACTGCTCAAAACAATTAGGGGAGCACTTTGCTTACTTTTGTTTACCCGTCCAGTTCCAACTCCTTATTTTTTTTTATTATGAAAATCTAAAATTTGTGAAATAAATTCATTAGGCATCCAGAATGAAATGGTGAAAACTGGAAGAAACCTTAATTTTTTAATTATAGCTTAAGGGGGGGAAATTGGAATCCGTACTTTTGAATAATAAGAATAAATTTTTAAAAACTTGATTTGTAAAAAAATAGGTAACATCTATTTTTAAACATCAAAGAATGCAAGCATGACGAATTTAGGGTCCATTTATTTCCTATAATATTTCGGGAGTGAATTTTATTTTACTACGTTTTTCATATTTTCATTTAATTAAAAAAAATTTAATTTTTCAAAAGACATGATTCTTCCACCCAACGATAAATAAATGTGTCAACTTAGTGTGAAAAAAAATAGAAAGCTGATACCAAATGGAATCATTGGGAGCGAAAGGGTTTAAAACGCAAGTCCCCCTAATTGTTTTGAGCAGTGTATATTACTTGTGCACCTAAATAAATGACGAACAATAGTTGACGGCAAATGACGAATAATGTTGGTAACTTTTCAACCGCTGTCACCTCAAATTACTAGCCACAATAATCGGGCACACGTGAAACTGATGTTGTCACTGGATAAAATATTCCTCTGAGTTATAAGCAAGTTAGATGAAACATAGAATTGTTTTCACTGCTTAAGTTTAACATTTAAATATTTAACTGAAAATTTATTTATTTTAATTTCAAAAAACTTTTTCTATAGCCGAGGATAATAAGACTTTTTAAAGCTTAAAAGTGATGGTTGGGGACCCCACAGGTTCGGGTCCGGGCATCGCCAAAATAACTGCCGACTTACAAACGGCCAGTACAGCCAAAAAATTTCCGACGAATAATGCCACGTGTAAGAGAGTGCACGTTAAATATCCTTCAAAGTCCTAACGCTGCGTACGATGTCGCCCTTAACGATTGCGTTGAGTGCTTATGCCTGTTTCGGTTCGTCACTTGACTGGAGTTCTAAAATACGACGCCCGTTGCCAATAGCCCTGTAGCTCTAGTGCGATGATAATTCAAAACCTAACCTAAAGCTTAAAAGTTTAAAATTTTGTTGAATGAAACAATTTACAAGTTTTAGTAATCATGAGTGTTGCTGGAAAACCTAACATTTAGTTGACGGCTTTATAGGTCTGTATAGTCAGGTCGCCAAACCCCGATTTTTGGCCGAACCCTGCACTGAGAGGTTAAGTTTTTTTTATTGATGATTCTTATAGATTCGAGGGTGTAGATTACGAATCTGCAAGGTACTTTTTTGGTACCCTTGAGCATTTTTAGTTATTCAAGATGGCGTCTCCGCCATCTTGAATTTTGTAATCTTAATATTTGACGATCTATTCGATAAAAGTGAATAGTTTTTGTCTTTATAGATGTATTTAGTAATAAAGATTCACAATTATCAAGAAAATTTCAAAAATAAAAAATTCAAAATGGCGGAATCCGCCATATTGGATTTTTCACTTTTAGTATTTTTGTTTTATATTTAACCCAACAAAATATGTATATTGTAACTATATTTCTTATACCTAGTTACTATACAACATTACTTTGAAGAAAATATAAAAAATCAAGGTGGCGGCATCCGCCATATTGGATTTTTTCACCGTTTCTATAAAGCGATCCACATGTCCTAAATTAAAAATTCTTTTTATTTTAGTTATATCTTAATTTTAGTTTCTATTTCATTTTTAATATGTAGATTATTAATCTAGAAGATATTTTTTCGCTAGTTTTGAGTATTTTTTTTATATTTAAGATGGCGGCTCCGCCATATTGGATTTTTCTTCCTAACACAATTTTTCGGGTTCTTTTGGGCCAAAATCAATAATTTTTTCTTTTATTGGTGCATTTTGTCGTAAATAACTACTTAAATATTCAAAAAATCCAAAATCAAGATGGCGGCTTCAGCCATCTTGGATTTTTCACCTTCTAATATTACGTGATCCACTTGCTCGAAGTTAAAAATTCTTTCAGTTTTACTTGTATGTTTTATTATAAAATGTTTTAAAATCGTCATAAAGTTTTATTTAACCACCTAAAAAAACAAATTCAAGATGGCGGATTCCGCCATCTTGGATTTTTTACCTTCTAATATTACGTGATCCATTGGTGCAAAATTAAAAATTCTCTCAATTTTTTTTCTTTATTGTGTTTGAAATACTTTAAAACCATGAATGTTGAAGGAAAAATATTAAATATGTTTCCCACCACATTAAGTTAAGTATTTTAATAATTTGTTATTAATCAGACACAATTACTACAAGAGCCCTACTCGTATAAAATGCTTCCTCTTTTCAAACAAGATTACTCTTCTTATACTACGAAACGTAATATTGCGCAAGCTTGTATCCTCTCAATACTAGAGACCCCCACCATTAGGGATGGAGGGCTCAACTCAATATCCCTCACCCTCACATCTTGTGGGTAGGGAATTCATAAATCGAAGTAATGGCAGGAGGAGTTCATTAATCGAAGTAATGGCTTTGGACTTGCTGAAATCTCGTTTAGCGGCACAATTCTAAGAAAATGGGATCAAGAGTTAATAAACATTCAGAAAACTCTGCAAGAAAGACTGTATTCAACCAGAAGAAGTGGTAACCTATTTATTAGAAAAATAGAGGGATACAGTTTCAAGAAACAAAAAAAAGAAGAAATGTCTAAAGCCGTACCTTACATTCCTTATAACCTAAAGATCGTTAATGTAATCCTAAAAATAAACCGCCTATGACTCTTGAATGTTCTTTAATAACAGAGTTACCGCTTAGACTGTAATGTGATCTTTACAATGCTATAGAGATAAAGATTTCAAATTCTTCAAAGACATTCTCAGAACGTTATCCAGAGTTAAATAAATACTTAAATTGGCCGAAAATATGAATTTCAGATTCAACCAGAAACTAATGTAAAGTATCAACCTCTGTTAGACATGATACCTAATTCTTAACCAGAATCCAGATACAACCATGACATCACATCTTTAGCAGAATCCCAAGGACTCACTAAATTAGCTGGTCAAGAGTTTGCCATTTACTTAGGATCATCAGTTTTGTAGGGTGGCTTTGCAAATCATCATGTTGATAAGTTTTATGGGTTGTGTGTGATTAATATTGGGTAGTGGTCTATCCAAAGTTATGCCTATAGTGTGTTTGTAGGAGTCCTACAGATGCAGAAAGGTAAGAAGTTTCCAAAACTTCAGGACTTCAAGAATGTTTGCAAAATAAGTCATGCGGGATTTATAGATTTATATGAGAAATCTCAGCCTAACTGCAGCGGAGATCTTCGATCAGTTTTAGAAATAAAGGGTGCGAATCGCAACATCAGTAGAGTATCGGTGAACTGTTTATTGCAACCAGTTTTCTTCAAGATGTTATATGTGGAAGCCGGCAGGCAGGATATTGGTCCCTTCACATTGAAGTTGTTCGCCAATTCTACCCTATTTATTTGCATTTGGTCCTCAAAAATATGAATGATATGTATTATTTTATTTAAGAAAAATGGAAAAAATGCCCGAAAATGTGTTAAAGAACTTTTTAAAAATCGGATCACGTTATGCGACACATGCTGGAGTTTGGAATAAATTAATAGTGGATTGAAACTACATAAAAGCATAGGCCATGGTCCAAAAAGGATTGTCGGAATAACTTTAAAGCCAGCAACTCTAAGCAACTTGGGCCGTGAGTTTACATATTTGTACTCAGTTAGAAGAAGACATAACGATAATTCTGTAGTAAAAATTTACCTAACTAAGAAATAATTTTTAATTTCGAGCTAATAGATCGCCTAATACTAACGGTAAAAAATCTAATAATGATAAAGATTCCATCTTGAATGGCCATAAATTCAGATATGTTGCAATTGTGATCCCTATTTATGTAGTTTAAACCATTTGTTACTAAAAAATACAACTAAAGTAGAAAGAATTTTTAATTTCGCACCAATGGATCACGTAAGAGTAGATGGTAAAAAATCCAAGATGGCGGAATCCGCCATCTTGAATTTGGTTTTTTAAGTGTTTAAATAAAACTTAATGATGATTTTAAAGCATTTTATAATAAAATATACAAGTAAAACTGAAAGAATTTTTAACTTCGAGCCAGTGGATCACGTAATATTAGAAGGTGAAAAATCCAAGATGGCGGAAGCCGCCATCTTGATTTTGGATTTTTTGAATTTTTAAGTAATTATTTACGGAAAAATGCACCTATAAAAGAAAAAATTATTAATTTTGGCCGAAAAGAACCCGAAAAATTGAATAAGGAATAAAAATCCAATATGGCGGAAGACGCCATCTTAAATGTAAAAAAAATACTCAAAACTAGCGAAAAAATATCTTCTAGATTAATAATCTACGTATTAAAGCTGAAATATAAACTAAAATTAAGATATAACTAAAATAAAAAGAATTTTTAATTTAGGACGTGTAGATCGCTTTATATAAACGGCGAAAAAATCCAATATGGCGGATGCCGCCATCTTGATTTTTTATATTTTCTTCAAAGTAATGTTGTATAGTAACTAGGTATAAAAAATATAGTTAAAATATACATATTTTGTTGGTTTAAATATAAAACAAAAATATTAAAAGTGAAAAATCCAATATGGCGGATTCCGCCATTTTGAATTTTTATTTTTGAAATTTTCTTGATAATTCTGAATCTTTATTACTAAATGCATCTATAAAGACAAAAACTATTCACTTTTATCGAATAGATCGTCAAATATTAAGATTACAAAATTCAAGATGGCGGAGACGCCATCTTGAATAACTAAAAATGCTCAAGGGTACCAAAAAAGTACCTTCCAGATTCGTAATCTACACCCTCGAATCTATAAGAATCATCAATAAAAAAAACTTAACATCTCAGTGCAGGGTTCCCCCCCTTGGCGACCTGACTAGTATCCCCTTGGAGGGATATACAGTCGAACCCCGCTATAGTGAACCTGGATATAGTGAACCCTCGCTTATAATTCGAACCTTTTTAGTGGTCCCTTCCTAACTCCTATTAAGGGGTCATAGGAGTCTTAAAAATGTGCAAAGCAGGTACTACAAAACATAGTTTGATCTTTCATGTAATTTTTTAACTACTCAATGTATAAGGATAATTTTTTTATATGTAATTCTACAAGATTTATTTATTATAAAACAAGTTTTAAAATTTATGAAACTTTAGCCAAAACTTAAATAAATGATATTAAACATGAAGGTACTTGAACACACTGTGATTAGGCTTGCGCGGCAAATTGTGAGATCAAAATTGAACCCATGACCAAGAAAATGACTTTATATTGTACAAATATGTACAAACTAGGACTTATACCTAAATTCTCAGCTCAATTTTAATTAGAAATTATTTTAAGAACTTTTTTCTAAAAAAATTAATAAAAATTGAAAAATTTTGATTTTAAATTTTTTAAAAAATAATTTCTAATTAAAATTGAGCTGCGAATTTAGGTATAAGTCTTTGTTTGTACATATTTGTACAATATAAAGTCATTTTCTTGGTCATTTTTTCAATTTTGACCTCACAATTTGCCGCGCAAGCCTAATCACAATGTGTTCAAATAGCTTTATGTTTAATATCATTTATTTTAGTTTTTGCTAAAGTTTCATAAATTTTAAAACTTGTTTTATAATAAATAAATCTTGTAGAATTACATATAAAAAAATTATACTTATACATTGAGTAGTTAAAAAATGACATGAAAGATCAGACTATGCTTTGTAGTACCTTCTTTGCACATTTTTAAGACTCCTTAGACCCCTTAAACTAATGTTATTTTATATGGATATGGTGAACTACTTGGAAAATGGGAGTTCGCTTATAGTGAACTTGAACTTCCTTTACAGATTTTTTTTCAGTTCTCCATGTTATAAGTTATATTGTAAGTGGCAGCGGGATAACAATCTTTAACAATGTGTCATATTTTAATCCTTCTTCCTTCCCATCTTATTGTACTCAAACTGTACCTGCTCTAAAGTAAACATACAATTGGATATAGTGAACCAATTGTTGGTTTCGTACAGGGTTTCACTATAGCGGGGTTCGAATGTATAACCAAATCTTTGATTTTTACGCGAAGGGACTTCGGATTAACACCGTTCGGATAAGTAAGCGTGGTATGTCTTCTTTGCTTCACATAATAAACAAGCATCTTTCAAAACGAAACGTTTTTCTTATCTCCGTGAGATAACCTTGTGTTCCGTTCTGACCACAGTTTCTGTATCTGCCAACGGGATGCCGCGTGAGAAAAACCTACTCACCTTTAACGCTGATGATTTTAAGTGCTCCCATTTCGAGATGCGGCTTTGATTGTCATCCTCTTCGGAGACATATGAATTAGCTCGTTGCGTGAATTGTGACAAATCCCGAAATGAATGACACAAAGTCTTACTGTCGCCTGTATGGGGGACATGCTGCGACTAATAGAAATGAGAGAAATGACTTTTTAAATTTCGGTATCTTGATCACGCATTCAATATCGTAGACTTAAATCCTTTCAGTCAAAGTAACGCCATTTGGCATAGTCATGTTTGTGATCATAATTAAAAAAAATAAAAGGGCTGACATTTATTGAGATTAATAAATAATATTTTCCAATAGGAAAAAAGTTTGAAGAATCGAAGTGGTAAGGTGCTTTTTGATATCATAAAGGGTTATAGATGATCAGAAAAAGAATTCTAAAATGATGATGCCAAATTTTCATTGGGACTGAAAGGGTTAATTGTAATTAGTATTTTGCATTTAATATTTGTTTTAAAAATAGTTGTCTTTATGAATGAATTAAACGTATAAAATGTTATGCATGAACAAAAACTTCTGTATCTTGAAACCCAACAGATCAAGTATTCAATATATGGTATAGTTTAAAGTAATTAATATCTAGTATTTCAATATCTATTTTTAAAAATGTGACTTTTATGTCTATTGGAATAAATTAAATATACACTTTTTATGCTAGAATATAAAACAAGTCTTAAGAAAGTCTATTACACCTGATGGCTTTAGTTTTTTTTTTAAACAATCATTACTCTAAACCGAAATTTTTTTAAAACATATTTAGTTTGGTAAAATAAAACTTGAATGGTTTTTATCAATTCGACATCCGATATGTATGGAAAGTTTTCTTTTGAGACCTAGAAAAGTATAATTTTATGTAATATTACATTTTTACAAATTATAATATAGGGTCCAAAAAAGGATGTATCTAAAAAAATTGTTAATATTCGGCCATATTCCATAAAGTTTATAAAATGAAAATAGCTAATGCATGGTTTTAAAGAGTTTGGCATAGATTAAAAAACTGTTTTGCCTAAAAATAGTAGTTTATTACTAAGTTATTTAATAAAAATAATAAAATATATCTAAAATTTGAAAATAATCATTATGAAATTTTTTAGTATAATTTTTTGCGATAAATATATCTTCCAGATTAACCCCGATACACAATCACTTTTAAAAAATACACACTAACGAATGCATCCCTCTAGGCAAAGTTACGTTTAGATAAGGTTATGTTAGAATTATCGTCGCACTAGAGCTACACGAGGGCTATTGGCGACGGGCGTCGAATTTTAGAACCACAGTCAAGTGACGAGCTGACACCTGAATAGGCACCCAACGCAACCGTTAAGGGCGACATCATACGCAGCGTTAGGACTCTGAAGGATATTGAACGTGCACTCCCTTACACGGGGTATTATTCGCCTTATATGTTTGGCTGCACGGGCCGTTTATAGGTCGGCAGTTATTTTGGCAATGCCCGGACCCGAACCTGGGACCTTTCGCATGCTAGGTGAGTGCCGAACTGACTGGGCTCCCCAGCCCCAAAAACGAGAAAATGAGTTTTTTAAGTTTATCGTTTGAATACAGATGCGTTAAAAAATACAAACAAAAGGAAACAAATATACTTTACTCAGGAAAGATTATGGAAAGCTGGAATCATGTTATCTTTAAAAGAGGGAATAATCAAAATTCTCAACTTTGTCAAAATGTCACTTAGCAGGTTCTTCCACTAAGCTCTTCAATTATTAAAGACCAATCGTATTTGCAGGTTAGTCATCCCACCCAACAAATGCAGAAAAACGAAAAACATAAATAACATTTTTAAAAATAAAAAAGGGTTTTGTTTACCCTACAGGCTAACCAGTCACTTGACTATCAGATTTTCCAGCATAAATTTTTCTTTTAATTTATAAACTTTTAAAGTTGAAGTAAGGAAGAGTCATTTATTAATTTGAAATTTTTTTAAATGTAAACACATTTTTTATAGGAAATTTATGTTTGATTCTCATGCAGTGAAATCGAGTTTACACTTTCGCAAATTAAATCATAATTTACTACATTTATTATTTTTTAAAAATTAATTTTATTATTACTATAATATTTTGCACTATTGAGATTACATTAATCAAAGAATTTAATATTTGTATTCTGTTAAAATTAATTAATACTTCTAAAAGAAAATCTACGCGTATGTTAAAATGTATTTGTGCAATTTGGGAGCAACAGATCCTTAGTTAATAGAGGAAAAGTTTACCAAATAGGAAAAATATCATTTCGAACTAAATTACTTCCAAAATATAAACAATCAGCAAAAGTAATTTTTGTGTGCTTTTAGAATGTTAAAGGCAATTTCAGGTTTCAATGTGAGCCGGATATTACTTACCATACTTTTTTTGTTTGTAACCTTAGGTTTCGTTTATAAAGTTCGTTAGGACATTCAACTAAAAAGAATGTAGATATATGATTTCGCATTTCGTGTAAATGTGTTCACAAGGTAATTAAAATATCTTTAATAAAAAAAAACCCAGGCTTGATGAATTTTTTTTACTTACTTAAGGTTGTTTTTATCTGAAATATCAACAATTATAAAATACCACTCATCTTGATTTCCCATATATAATAAAAACTAGCGTCTTTCAATTACTAATACCCCATAAATTGATACAATAAAAAGTAATTGTTTTTTTTGGAGTTCTCGAATCGGTTAAAAAAAGCACCTGACTCTAGAAATCCCTTTAATTCAGGGGCTGGGGAGCCCAGTCGGTTAAGCACTCGCTTAGCATGTGGAAGGTCCCAGGTTCGAGTCCGTGCATCTCCAAAATAGCTGCCGACGTATAAACGGCCCGTACAGCCAAAAATGTCCAACGAATAACACCCCGTGTAAGGTAGTGCACGTTAAATATCCTTCAAAGTCCTAACGCTGCGTATGATGTCGCCCTTAACGGTTGCGTTGGGTGCCTATTCAGGTGTCGGCTCGTCACTTGACTGTGGTTCTAAAATTCGACGCCCGTCGCCAATAGCCCTCGCGTGTAGCTCTAGTGCGACGATAATTCAAACCTAACCTTTATTAAATTCAGTGATATTTTATATTGAAGTATAATTGATTTTCAAAAAAGGACACGTCTCATTGTACGCTTAAAGTGTCAAGTTTAATTTTTTTTCGGTTTTGCGTTTTAATTTAATGTGGAATTGTACACTCTAAAAAAACCATTTCAAAACTGAGTAAATAATACTCAAACGGACATACGAAAATCTCCGATGTCAATACCTATTTTCTTATTAATAAAAATTCTTTCAATTTAAGACGAGGAAAAAGTAGGCTAAAAAATTATCTCCTTCCACTCAGAAGTTCTGAGTCAGAACTACAACAATTAAACACATGACTAGTTCCAAAACTCCATTAAACAAAGGATTAATTGTGTTGACGTACGGCTGAGACTCCGAAACGCTTCAGCAACTGATCAAAGTTTATTTTAAAAAACGATAGTTTTTAGAACTTCCTTGGACAAGGCCGCTTTTTTTCTCGCCAATGACCCTCAAATTTCTGCCAATTGTTTATTTGAAAAGCGATTCCGGACGTTGTTATACCTGAACTTGGCGAAAACAAAAGGAAATTCTGTTTTAGTATGGTTTGAAAGGTATTTTAAAATATTTGAATTATTATTTTTTTGATAAAAAGTGAGGTATCAATAAAATACCGGACCAGTTCAATTTCCAATAGGATGTTTATACGTCAATTTCGTTTATAAGGTAGCATATTGATTCTTATACTATACGTAAAGGTAAACAGCACACATTCTGTATACAAACTTGATATGTGCGAAACATTGCATAGTTGGATCGTACCAGTTTCTCTAGAAATAAACTGAAGCTAACTTTTAGAAAGCTCAATACACATTAATTGTATTTTTTATTTGCAGTTTTGCATTCATTGCTACTCAGTTAAAAAAAAAAACGCGATTGGTTTCACACTAATAATGATTCCTACTACACTTCAAGCACTTTGCTTACTTTTGGTTAACTCTTTGCATTCCAACTTTTTATTTTGTATTCTAAAAATCTGGAATTTGTGAAATAGATTAATTATGCATCCAGAAAGAAATGGAACAAGCAGGGAAAATATCTTATTTTTTAAACCAAAATTTGAGGTGGAGGTGGGGGGGGGGGGGGGAGGAATTGGAATCATTACTTTTTTACTCCAAACATTACATTTTTAAGTTTTCTGCCACATTCGCATAAATAGTTATTCAGAATTTATCGCGTATAAATAAAGAGTTCAAAAGGGGTATATTTACAAAACATGTATTTTAAAAAGTTTAGTGACCTAGCTCATTTTACTGTCTAAAGCTTTATTGAAGATAAATTTATTATAAGAATGATCTTACCAACCTATATTTAGTTATTGAATAAAACTTAATAATTAGATATTTCGATATGTTGTATTTATTGTCATTTATTAATTTTCTAAATAGCATGGTATTTTAAGCAATATAATAAAAGTGCCAATAAACGTGCAATTTTAACTTTTTAAATATTAATAAAGTTCTATATTTTACAAACATTAAACCTTTATTTTCCAAAATTGTTTCAATAATGTGTTTTCACTATCAATAGCAACAATTTTGTTTTAGAAAATCCCCTCAAAGCTATAATTTTAGATGCAATTTTAAAACCAAACACAAAGGCGTCTGTTGTATTCAGGTAAAGGTGTAATAGCGGAAGCAATTAATTGATATTACGCGACAAAACAATAGAATCGAAAGGGGAAAAACAATAGGATTGAAAGAGAAAAATTCGATTGAAGAACACAATAACTATAATATTTTATTCTGGAAATGATTGCGTTCTTGAAATGTTTATCGAAACTATTAAGTTAATTGGAATTGTTTTGAAAGTTTCATAAAATAAATTTTGAAAAATCTTACCTCTAATATATAGAGTAAATATAAATGTTATTTAAAAAAAACATTAAATACAAGTTTTTTAAATTAGCTTTCATTGTTTAGTAAATAAATGTAATTCATGGTTAGGTTTTTCTAGAGAAATTTTTGTTTTTCAGATATTTTGTGATTCGTCACTTAAGTTCCCACTATCTAACTTTGCAAAACGCTAGAAATTTATTGAACGGTATCTATTGCCGAACTATCCAAAATCGCGCCAAAAGTTGGCCGAAAACCCAACCGAAATGATAGGATAGGTTTGAATTATCGTTGCATTAGAGCTGCACGAGGGAGAGCCGAAAAAAAGTGTTTGTTCAGTTAACACCGGCTGTTCGGAAAACGTCATCGGTGCGAAGTCAAAGAATTCGAATCATCAGTCGAAGTCTGATGGTTGCCATAAAAATTATTTATCGCCAAATCCAAAACAAATCACGCCAAGGGTTACCTTACAGTAAATCTGATCCTTTCGCAACAATTAGATAGCACCTGCACATGTGGGAACTTAATTGACGAATTACTAATTTGTTTTTATGTTTGTATACGGTATGATTGGAGACTTATCTTATACAGTTTGTTTCTCTGAATGCTTTCAGTTCAAAAATGTCTTGTCATTTTCACTTCCTCTTTTAGCCATCAAATATAATTTATTGTAATAGAGGTATGGCACCTACCTTTTATGCTTGAAGTCCGTCAGTTGTACGCCTCTCAGTGCGTCTTTCCGTATGTCTATGAATTGTACCATCTTAAGTTCTAACGTTCAGTTTTTTAAAAAAAATGGGTACGCCATAAGACTATCCCTATCTTTTATATACTTTTGTTCGTCTGAATGTATAATATTTTTAAGGTAGGCGAATATCTAAAATTTTTTGCTATTACTTTAATCTTTTCCAAATTTGGCATAGTGATTTCAAATATAATGAAATTTGAACAATGCTTTTTAGGCAATTTTTTTACTTAAATATAATTGATTTATTTTAAACGGTGTCTTTCATCTAAAAAAGGGGGTTAACACTTCTAACATAAAAAGTTTTACATTAATTTACCTGAAATTTTTAATAGATGCTATTACAATATATATCTGTGCTATAAGCCTCTAACATCTGGTGTAAAAATATTAGTTTTTTTTTTTAAATGTCCAAGTGTAAGTTAATCGGAAAAAATCTTTTTTAAAGTTAATTCATAAAATTTTTCTTAATAACTTCTTTTCTTGTATTTTATATGTAACTCTAGAGGGTCATTGCATGCATCAGATTAAAACGAAGAATTTAACACATAATTAATGTTTATAGGAGGAAAATTCATCGTGGTAGACTTGTTATAGCGTAAACCTCTTTTTTTTTAGTTGAAAATCACCGTTTAAAATAAATTATATTTAAATGAAAAAAATGTCGAAATAGAATTGTTCATTATATTTGAAATCACCATGCCAAATTTGGAAAAAGATTAATGTAATAGTAAAAATTTTAGAATTTTGGGGAATTTTGTGTACACGCCTACCTTAAGTTTTATATTTCTCGAAAAGTGGAGGATTAACCCTTTCAATCCCAATGACAATTTGTCGACATCATTTTAGAATTTTTTTCTGATTGTCCATAGCCATTTATGATATCAAAAAGCACATAATTTGATTCGTCAAACCTTTTTTTCTACCAGAAAGTATTTTTTATTAATCAAAATAGATGTCATCCCTATTATTTTTTTTAATAATGCTCAGAAACATGATGCCAAATGGCATCACTGGGACTGAAATGGTTAACTTATTAGCTATCTAAACTATTAACTGCTTTAATTCATTAAAACCTTTTTGTTTATATTCTGTGAGTAAATAACCCAAATTTAATATTTCGAAAATGAATGACACGTTTTTATATGATCATTAAATTTTTACTGATCTGTAATATCATTACACTTTTGCAAAAATTTTCCATAACGCTTCAACAATGTTTGATGTAAACCTTGAAAACTTATTCTATTTTTTTGTAATTTTGACATTCCAATAGATATTCAACAACTTGAACAATGGCAAGGTTTCAATAGCTGTTTTGTTAAAAAAAAATCAAAATATCTGTAGTATTATTCGTGATTAGTGAAATTGTTTTGTAAAAAAAAACCAAAGTTTCCGATAAACTTAATTTTTTATTTTGTGAAACGAAATGACATTTTCCCCATATTATTCGATATTATTAGATGAAAACTAGTTTAAACTGTTAACTCACTAAATAATTGTATTACTTTAATACTTTTTGCAAAACTTTTAGTTTTATAAAATACTTTAAACAATTCAAAAGTATTTGCATTGTTTTTAATTCAAAATTTAAAACTGCACTGTTTATTAAATGATGATTACTTAAAATAAGTTTTTTGATTAAAGTCCTGGAAAAAGCGGATGAAAAATGTTCTATAAAAACCATGATTTAAAATTCTATTTCGTATGCATTTTTTATATATATGAAGCGATTTCTAAAAAAATTAAAGCTACAGTCCTGCACAAAAGTTTAGACACAGACGCAATTCGTTTAAAAATCGTTTATGTTAATATTTTTCAGTAGTTTTTTTTAAATATATATTCTTTAGACAGCATAAAAAATAATAGGCTAAAAATTTTTGCAAAAAAATTTAGATAAATTTGACTTCCATCAACAAATTAAAAATGTCCATACTTTCCTTGCCACAAAAGTATAGACACAAGTTTCAGTTTTATGCAAATTCTATACAGGAAGTGATTGCGTCATCAAAGGGGAGGGGTTTTAAGTTGCTTTAAAAGGTTGAAGGAAATTTTCGATGCTTAGAACCATTCTGAAGTCAAGTGAAATTTTGTATGAAGAGATTTTAAGGATATGGACATTAAAATTCAGAGGTAAATCTGTTTCTGATATTTCTACTAAATTTAAGCGTTCAAAACGAGGTATTTATAGTGTGTCAGCACCCACGATCAACACCCACCTAAATCGCGGTCTGGAAGACCTTAGAATCATCAGAAAACGAGAAGACAGACAAATAAGAAAATTGGTTTCAGACAAACATAGCTCTTCAAATCAAATTAAAATCCCAATTGTGGCTTAACTTTTACCAAAAACTATCAGGAGGTGAATCAATGAATCTGGATACTTGATAAAATCCAAGCTTATAGCGCAACCTAGCTTGCTATCTCATCATGAAGATGCAAGACTGCAATAGATAGCTGTAAGACATGTGTTGTTGAGTCCATTGCGGTCTTGCATCTTTATAATGAGATAGCAAGCTAGGTTGCGCTATAAGCTTGGATTTTATCAAGTATCCAGATTCATTGATTCACCTCCTGATAGTTTTTGGTAAAAGTTAAGCCACAATTGGGATTTTAATTTGATTTGAAGAGCTATGTTTGTCTGAAACCAATTTTCTTATTTGTCTGTCTTCTCGTTTTCTGATGATTCTAAGGTCTTCCAGACCGCGATTTAGGTGGGTGTTGATCGTGGGTGCTGACACACTATAAATACCTCGTTTTGAACGCTTAAATTTAGTAGAAATATCAGAAACAGATTTACCTCTGAATTTTAATGTCCATATCCTTAAAATCTCTTCATACAAAATTTCACTTGACTTCAGAATGGTTCTAAGCATTGAAAATTACCTTCAACCTTTTAAAGCAACCTAAAACCCCTCCCCTTTGATGACGCAATCACTTCCTGTACAGAATTTGCATAAAACTGAAACTTGTGCCTATACTTTTGTGGCAAGGAAAGTATGGACATTTTTAATTTGTTGATGGAAGTCAAATTTATCTATATTTTTGGGCAAAAATTTTTACCCTATTATTTTTCATGCTGTCTAAAGAATATATATTTTTAAAAAAACTACTGAAAAATAATAACATTGACGATTTTTTCATGAATTGCGTCTGTGTCTAAACTTTTGTGCAGGACTGTATTTTTTATTTTTAAACACTGAAATAAGTTTTTAAAATATGGCACGTTACTTCAGTAACCTAAACGCATATTATAATTATTTATTCGTTGAAGTTATACATATTTTATCTTGTAGTTTAGTGTGATTATCAAATACAAGTTTTTTTTATCTCTATTGAAATTCTAACTTTCTTACATACTTCAACTGTCAATAACAATATTTTCCTAAATCTAGTGTTATTAAAGACGGGGTTCTTAAAACTTGAGTAAAATTTAATTTGATTTGAAATTTCACAAAATTTCAATTTCTCTTAAGTAAAAGAATGAAATCCACTCCTATAGGAGAAGTGCATTTTCGACACTGGAAAGGAGTGAAAATTAACTCCTTAATCGCTTCAAATCGCCTTAAAATCGATCGTTTGTTAAGATTGTTGGAGGTTTAACAAAACAAAATAGTTAAATCCACTCCTATAAGGGAAGTGCATTTTCGACACCGAAAGGAGTGAAAAATTAACTCAGACTTAGTTAAAATCGCTTGTGTTGTTTTAAGAGCGTACTAATATTTATTCGGAATTTTGTAGCCAAACAAAAATTTCTCACTTTAAAACTCTTACACCTCAAAATGCGTCCTATCAATCCATTCCATGACACTTTATTCCGAGGTCCCGATGAATGGCCAAGATCTCCCGTCACCATACGACACACTCCATAAGATGCGTAATTGGGCGTTACGGGTCCCCCCACACTCGGATTCAAAATTACAAAGGACCCGTTATTGTGTCGGTCGGATCCGTTCCCATTCGGCTGCACACAAGAAAGACGAAAATCCCCGAGATCTCCCTAGAGTGGTAATGAGTATTTGCATGTATTTATGCAACTGGGACGGGCGTTCGATTGATGAACACTCAGACGTTTGTCATTTCGATCTTTTGTTGAGTTGGTTCGATTTATGGAAAGTTCTGGATTACTGAGGTTCTTTCTTGGTTTTTTTTTTTTTTTTTTTTTTGTGGGGTGGTATTGTCGTTCTTGAATTGATTGCCGAGAGCAATTTGTATGCTGCAGAGTAGATGGATCACTGCAGGCGAATGCAGTGCGTATCACAAATAGACACGACAAAGAATGATTGGAAATTCTGGGTTCAAGAAATATCTTACAAGATTTGTCTTCTGATAGAAACATTCATTTAAGTTTCATGCATCATTTTAACAATATAACTTTTCAAACAGCAACCTCTTAACCATATAAGGAAGAATAATTTTGTTTCTTTAAATTTGATTGTATTTAATTATATTGATATGAAATTTTGAAAAAGTAAAAAAAAAAAAGTCAATCACTTTGTAATATTGCGTATACACTATCTTAAAACAAGAGTGAAATCCACTCCTGTAGGAGAAGTGCATTTCCGACATTGGAAAGGAGTGAATATTAACTCAGACTGAGTTAGAATCACTCGTTTGGAGTGATCCAGTCTGAGGATTAACACACAAGGGTTCCACCTCTATAGGGGAAGTGCATTTCTGGCACTGGGGGCTTGAAAATTAACTCAGACTGAGTTAAAATAGCTCGTTAGTTTAGGAGTGTAGTTACTAAATTTATAATAAATCAACTACACTCTTAAAACAAACACTACCAATTTAACTCAGTCTGAGTGGATTTCACTCCTCCAGACTGGAAAATGCACTTCTCCTTTTGGAGTGGATCCTTTGTGTGTTAAACCTCCGACAGGATCACTCCAAACGAGTGATTTTAACTCAGTCTGAGAAAATATGCATGCCTTTAGGGTGTCGAAAATGCACTTCTCCAACTGGAGTGGATTTCACTCTTTTGTTTTAAGAGTGTACTCTAGAAAAAAATTATGGGAAAATACAGCTCATTTTTCGCATATTCGCAGATCTTTCTGCTGTACACTCTTAAAACGAACGTCCGGTTTTGACTCGGTCTGAGTAATTTTCACTCCTCCAGTCTGAAAAATGCACTTCTCCTCTTGGAGTGGATCCTCTGTGTGTTAAACCACCGACAGGATCACTCCAAACGAGTGATTTTAACTCAGTCTGATTTAATATTCACTCCTTTCCAGTGTCGAAAATGCACTTATCCTACTGGAGTGGATTTCACTCGTTTGTTTTAAGGGTGTACTTGTTTGCAGCTGATTCTGTGAAGGCTGTTGATACGGCGCTCTGTCATAGTTTCTTTCTTCAGCTTTTTTATTTTTTTTTATGCCTAGCAAGAATTTTAAATTGGATAGTGGCGCAGTCACATATGCTTTAAAATCATAGCTAGTTTTGTAGGTGCTAGAATACAGGTCCCGTGATGGTAAACCCGACTAATTTTTTCTGCAACTTTTGTGCCCTTACAGTTTTTAATTCTGATTCCAAAAAATAAAAAAAAAAGCAAGGAAAAGGAATTTCCTAGACGGAGCATTAAGTTTATAATGATTTCAATCGTATCATACTAGATGTAGGAATTTGATCTTTTACTAACCTATACTACCACTACAATCACAGTTAAATAACAGTTTGTTGCTTGTCTTCCTATTCAATTTGCAGCACCATCATTCGGCATTTAGACACGAAAACAATGCCACTTGACCCTAAATGAAAATAAAGTCTGACACACGGAATTGTCTTGCATAATTCTTCGTTTGTTGGCATCCCGGAGAATTAGGGTTCGTGGCTTGATCTTTTAACAACACAAATGTTTAAGGAATAGTGTATTTTTTTTTTAACCATTTCGTTGTTCGGAAGGAAGCGGATAATTTCTGGAAGCTAATATTTCCGTTAAATGAATGAAACACTTTTGAGTGTAACGTAATCGATACGGGTAACGATTTTGAACAAACTGTAGATTTTGCTTGATTTCTTACACAAATGCGTTATTTTTAAAAAAATTAAAGATATTTTATGGTTTACTTTAAAACTGGTTATGCTTCTGCTATATCTCCTGAAGATTTTAAGAGGTCAAGTCAGGGTTTCCGGGTGGTTAAACCACTTTAATTTGGTATTAAGTCTGCGTGTTTGCGCCACCTTCCGGAATGAATATTGATATTCGCTTTAAATTATCTTAAATACATAGGCCACCATCTAATTAAAAGGAGCAAAAACTGATTTGGCCCCAAAAACTGACCAAACCTAAACTAACAATAACTGCTCTGTAAAGGCAACATACATTTTCCATCCTTTCTCTCGGCTATCCAAATGAAGATGTTCCTCTCGAGATGAATCATTTAGGTCCAAAAAACACGTTTTCCCGCCACTTTGAACCGAATAAAAGGCTTAATATGCTAAATGCTTTTTTTTATATACCATGGCCGACTCCATCCATTCACCCAGGTTATTGCCTTGGTGGTTTAATGCCGGACTAAACTGCGGAACACATTATTTTGTTCCAATTTTATTGATGTGAATTATGATAATGGTCGTAGAGTTGAAAAGTCGTCATGTTTGTTATTGTTTCTTCTTTGAATATAGGGTGAAGCGTCTCCAAGATGAACCGTAATTAATTATGACGTATTTCTTTTTTGCTTGTGATGAGCTAATGTATGACTTTTATAAACGGGTTTTGAAAAGGTTTTTAAATTACGAATTGGATTTTCGTGGGTTTATTTTCAAATATTTTAAAATGAAGACACTTTTGTAAGATGGTTTCTCTTGTAAATATGACAAAATATATTTCATTGTGTAATAATTTAATAAATATTTTAATCAAGCAAAAAATGTACATGAAAAACACCTTTAATTACCTTATTTTGTGAAGTTTGATTAGCAATGATCCTTCAAATAGAATTACAATTAATGTACACATTCAAATACCATGTAACAGAAATCTAGTTTTCTAGTGATTATCTGCAATTTAAAAATATTTTCAAAGCAAAGGCAACAATCTTAATTTCTATCAGAACAGTGATTTCGAAAATAATTAGTTATTAAAAGGAAATTCTTTATTTATGAAGTGTTAGTTTTGATTACACTTCAGTTACAAAAATGATAATCAAGCACAGTGGATTAACATTATTATCTTATTTTCTGCATTTCGTTTAAATTTTCCATTAAGTAAAGATTACTTTGTATGGACTTATTGAAATTACCTTTGGATCTTTCTTATTAGTACAATTGGGGAAGTTATACGTTACTTAAAGGGGCATTGCAAATACGTTTATACCATGTATGATAGTTTTCTATAAAATTACATCTTGTATTGGGTTTGGTTGAATGCAGAGGTGTATCTAGATTTTTTTTTTGCCGTAAAGAGGGGAAGAAGAGCCGAGTATATACTTGAGCTGCCACTAAAATAATAATTTGAGAACCAAATAAAATTTTCTTTTGCAAATTTTTTATTCTTATAATGATTTTCTTAGCTTGTGAAATAGTTCTTAACTTTAAAGCAATACTTTAGCAAAACTTTCATATTGAATGTGTAAGGTATATGGGAATGACCGACTGACCATTCCTCTTAAACCAAAATTCAGTCTAGCCTGCAATTAAGCGAAACCAAACACACAAAAAACTCTCCTTGCGTTTGTTTATCAAACATTTTAGCGATATTTTCCAAAATAGCGAACAGCTCGCCGATCGGGTAAAATGAAAACAGCACTTTGCCTGGTTGGATATCTCATTCTAAATGCATCTGCCCAAGACAAACAAAGCACAGCTGGACCTCTTTGTTCAAGCATTTTCTTAATTCAAACTGACCGAATGTCTTGCTTCCCACAAGCAGCGCCGAGCCCATGGCCTTCATTGGTTTGACAAAGACGAAGCTATTATATTTGAAAAAATTTTAGTCTTATTTACTTTCATATACTTTGTATTACTCGGTAGGAAGGCTGAATTTGGAGAACATGCTTAATTTTTAAAGGTATAGAGTGGCTTTGATTTACGTTTGGATGAACCAAAAACCCAAACAGTAATCGACGATTCTATTAAGAGTTTTTTGGTTGTGGGAGTGTCTGAGTTAACTCTCACTAATGAAGTCCGGTATTTTGGTCTACTTGACTTACATTATGCGCAACTCTCTCAGACACAAATTAACTGCTATTTAACTAAAGATTTATTTGGAACACATTTCACAACATCATTCCTTGAAAAAAAAATTATCGTGAAATTTGAGTATTCATTTCTACGAGAATATGAGCTGATCAATGCTGTAAACCTATAGATCTTTCTATGGATGTCTTCATTATTCTCGTCGCCAAGAAACCTCGTGTAGCTCTATTGCGACGATAATTCAAAACCTACCTACCTTAATTATTCTCACGTTCTTAGGCTAGGCTTAAATTATCGTCGCACTTGATCTACACGTGGGCTATTGGCGACGGGCGTCGTATTTCAGAACCACATTCTCACGTTCTTAAAAATCATCTATAATAATAAAAGAAAGAGTCTGTCTGTGTGTATGTCTCTGGATCGCAAAAAACCTACTTAGAGTGCTCTAAAAAATTCGAAATTTTTAATATAGGTTCCTTTTAATACCTACGTGTGCACCTGAGGCTTAGTTTTTTCATATTTGATTGTGATTTTTAATTAATATAATTAGTTTAAAAAAAACGTCATCCACGTGGAATTGCGGGACCATAACAGGGCTTGAAAATACCTGGACCGGGCCGAAACGGGGACTTGACGCCATCCTCTATTAGTTTGATTGATTGAGTTTGGTTGAGATATGCGCTCGCCCTAAGGCTGCTTCATCCTCTATTAGTGTTTGCTTTTTTAAGAGTGCATGCGCCAATACGAATTTAATTTTGTTTTGATTTTGAGTGTATTTTCACAAGTAAGCATGCCTCTAAAAGGAAGCAATGCGAAGTTAACGGGTTCCCAGTAAGGTCGGGACCATACTGCTAGTTTTATATATTGAATCGGGAGATTGTTTGTTACATTTCTATCAAGCCAGCCCACCGCATAGGCAGCAAGCCATTCAGCAGTTATTATTACAACACACCAACAAAGAGCGAGCCCACTAAAAGGCTTTTGTTGTTTTTCGGCTAAGTTTCCGAAGCGTTAAATATTTCCCCATAACAAAACGCTTGTTCTTTTGTTGATCTTCATTGTTTCCGAAGTCGCCTTTTGTTGTGGGTGGAACAAAAGCTTCGGCACAAGAAAGATTCTTTTTTTTTTGTTGCTGTTGAGCGCCAAGGTCATGGCGGATTTTGCAACGTGTTTCTCATTCGAATTTTTTGATTTGCTGAGAAGTGTGAACCTTGACTTATTAAGTAAGAGGAACAAGCCTTCATTGTCGATTAAATACAATTCTATATTCTTGGAAAATTTGGTAACTGAAGTGTTTCACTTGTTGAATTGGTAGATCCTCAATAAAAAGAGTTATATAATTAACGAAGTTTTATTAGCATGGTTTCAAAAGTAAGATGTTTTATTTTACTGGTTATCCTATTTAGCGCTATTTAATGATGTTCAATGTTCGTATAAATTCAAAAATAAAATAAATATAATGTCAAATACATATTGAATAGGTAAAAGCATATTTTCGCGTAAATTTAGTAAATTCTAGACTGATAAATTTGACTATATTCTTAAAGGAAAAACAAAACTTTTTTGAAAAAGTTTAAGAGTAACTGTGACCTACAACTGCTTCCACATAAGATTTATGCACTTTAGTTACCAAACACAGGATTTAGTTGGAATTTGAACAACATAATTTGAAGACATTGGGATTAGGCTTGCGCGCCAAATTTTGAGGTCAAAATTGAAGAAATGACAAAGAAAATGACTTTATATTGTACAAATATGTACTCACAAAGACTTATAAATAAATTCTCAGCTCAATTTTAATAAGAAATTATTTTTTAAAAAAAATTCTAATCAAAATTTTAAAATTTTAATTAATTTTTTACAAAAACGTTCTTAAAATAATTTCTAATAAAAATTGCTGAGAATTTAGGTATAAGTCTTTGTTTGTACATGTTTGCACAATATAAAGTCATTTTCTTGGTCATTTCTTCAATTTTGACCTCAAAATTTAGCGCGCAAGTCTAATCCCAATGTATTCAAATAGTTTTATGTTTGTTATCATTCATTTTAGTTTTGGCTAAAGTTTCAGAAATTTTAGAATTTGTTTTATAATAAATAAATATTATAGAATTACATATAAAAAAATTCTACTCGTCGTATATTGAGTAGTTAAAAAATCACATGAAAGATCAAACTACACTCTTAAAACAAACGAGTGATTTTAACTCAGTCTGAGTTAATTTTCACTCATTCCAGTGTCGAAAATGCACTTCCTCTATAGGAGTGGATTTCACTCCTTTGTTTAGTTAAATCTACGACGGAATCACTCCAAATGAGTGACTTTAACTTCGTCCGAGTTCATTTTAACTCTGAGTTAATTTTCACTCATTTCCAGTGTCGAAAAGGCACTTCTCCTACAGGAGTGGATTTCACTCTTTTGCTTTAAGAGTGTATGCTTTGTAGTACCTTCTTTGCACATTTTTAAGACTCCTATGACCCCTTAACAACTGGCTCTTAAGTAAACTAATTTGATTAAGCAAAGAACATGCTTGTATTTTTAAAAAAACTAAACACATTATCAGACTATACGTTCACTTCAGTTGCTACCAGAAACAAGTTAGAAAATGTATAAGTATCATTTTATTTAGCCAATCTAAGTGAAAATCAAGTTACGTTTAATTCTAAAAGCAACTTTACCTCTTCATTTGCTTTAGTTCTGTTTTCCTTTAGTCTCGATGTATGACGCATGGTGTTCTAGTTCAATAACGCATACCAGAACAGTAAAAAAAAAAAAGAACAAAAATGTGGACAGGGCCCACACTCGTATTGAACGAAGCTGATTTGTTTATAAGCAATGAGATTTGAGTTTCGAGTTTCATTGGTGCGTTTAACATAATTGTTTTTTGCAAATGCAAGCAGGCGAGTAACAACGAAATCCAAAATCGCAAAAAAAAAAGTTTTGTGTTTTTCCAACAAAGAATGGGTTTGTTAATTCGAGCGGTTGATCGGGATGACTCAGAATTCTCATGGCCCATGGAAAAGGAATTGTCTTCCTTTTAAGTATTTACTTTTGTTGTTCCAACCTTGTTTGGATTAAAAGCCGTAAAAAAGCACGAGAGTTTCCAACGTTTATACATTGAGGAATGTGTTGGATAGAATTGTGTCGAGGTAAATAAATGATAATCGAATGAAATTTTTCAATTGTTTTGCTGGAATTCTTAGTTGATTTTGAGTTTCGTTGCTATCAATCAGCATTTAAAGTTTTTTTTTTTAAGCGGAGGACATTGGAAGCAATAAAATTTTACCGTTTGTTTTTGTTTCACAGCGACAAAATAGTGTGCACTAAATATGATTCATTTTATTGTTTTACGTGATATTCATGTATTAAGTAATTTTATGTTGGAGAAAGAAAATAATATTCTTGTGTCTTTTATAATTTAAATACAAACTTTTTGTTTATTCATATATTTGTTAATAAAATTTATTCAAATTTTGTCAGCTTTAGAACAATAATAAAAAAATAAATAATAATAATACAAAATGGCGAATTTTAAATGATTCAATAAAATAAAAACGAATGTTACCAATAGCGTTTCAATTTTTCAATTGATTGCATCCGGGGTATGTAGTTATAGTTTAAAAGTCGGTACTTGTACAGATTTACATAGAAATATAAGGTGTGTGTGAGTGGGGGGGGGGGGAGTTGATTTTGGCATAGCTAGAGCAAAGTATTTGAAATTCAAAATCTTTATATCGCCTCAAAACAAATTAGTTTTATCATCCAAAAACAGTAGTAGAATGTCAGTTTAGACTACCATGTAATTGTTCACTTAGCTTTATGCTAAAGTAGCATGTTATTCGAAGTTTTAAAATATAGTGCATTGTAAAGCTTGTATATTTATGCTTCGTTGATAAGTATTCTAAATAGTTTACTCAATGAAAAAATTTTGATGTTTTTTTTTTTTTTAGTTTAAATACACAGAAATTAAAGCAAGAATTTATCTTCTTCAAAAATGGCAAACAAGTATATCTATTCTATTTCAGTTTACACAACAAATAAATATAATTTTTTTTTAACTTTTGGAAGTTTGTAATGCATAAAACCATTGTGTAAACTAAAATAAAGGAAAAAAAGTCTGGATAAATTTTTTACACAAAAATGCTCAATAGCAGGGTTTAAGCAAATCATACACTTGCATACCTTATTGATTAATCTCAGTTAGAACTCTTATGCATATTTCCATGAATAGGAGATGGTAAATACAGTCGATTATGAGTAATATTAATCCGAACATGAATAGCTCGAGTTACTCTCAATTCGAACTCTCTTGCATTTCCCACCTTGTTGAAGTACAGCCTTTTGACCAATGTTCTAAATTACGAGACGTAATTGGTTGTGTTAAAGCTCCTAAAGGAGGCCTGAAATAAACATCCGGAAACTATTAAATTACTAAATTATTACTGTTACTGACGTACAGCACAACATTTTAGGCACATTGAAAATTCTAAATTCCCATGTGTTAATTAAATTCCAAGTTAATTTTTGGTATGGTATGGTCTACGTTTGTACCATTTAAATAATATTTTATCTACATGCATTCTACGATTGACAAATTTCTATTCAAAAATTTACCATTTTTGTAAATATTTTTTTAGAGAAAATTTGAGAGAAAAAAATTATCAAATGAAAAACGATTTCTGCAGTTTCCTTTCAACCAGTAACTGGTTATTTGATGCGTTAAAGATTAATTTTGGGTTGATAATAATCACCACATGCTATTAATTAACAATTCTGCGAATAAATCAATTAATGACGCAAGCACAGTAGGTATAATCTTTATTAATACTTATTACCAATTGAAGAAGGTATAAATTAAGTGTAATTGCATCAAAGCTGAGAAATAGGTCAATGCAAATTTTGTAGGTCTTCTCCCACGCAATTGCTAATTTTACAAATAGGCTAATTATGTTTTTCTTATATATTTAGATTTCTTTAATTTTTTAACATATATTACTTAAAATAAACGTATAAAAATTGCTGAAAAATGAGCTTTGTGAAATTGCTAATTAATGGGTCATAGTTCAATTGGTAAAATAGGATTTTATGCATTAATAAAATATATTTCATTGCATAGGCAAACTTTGACATAGCTTTTTTACTATTTTTTTACGATCATAAAAAATGTACTTTATTGAAGTAAATAATCATTTCAAGAATTAACAAGATTAAAAAAAAACTAAAATAGTTTACTTTCCTGGAGCTGAAATTCTTTTTTAGAAAAACAAAGGTAATTTTTTTTAAGAGTAACTGTGACTAAAAACCGCTTCCACACAAAATTTATGCACCTTTCAGAATCGCAGTGATTTTCCAAATACTTTCAGAAAAACTAATACCTTAAAAATAGGCATCACAGGGCATGATTGTATTCTGACTCCCGAAAGGTATAACCAAATTTCGGGGAGTGGTGCGGGTAAAAAAAATTCAGGAACAGTGCTGTGAATTGCGTTTATATTACAACAGCAGGAAACTCTGCAAATGTGCTGTATTTTTACATAAAGAAAACTGTTTGTAATTTGTAATTGGCACCTAGAAACTATTTCAGACACAATTTCTAGCACCTCAAAACAAAATCTACTACAAATCGGTTTTAATTTCAACTAACAATGTTGCAATGGCAATATAGCAATTTAAAGCGTATTCAATGCTTTCAATTGTTTCTTTGACTTCTTTGGAAGTTTAAGAACAATTTTTTTTTATTACATTTTGATATGCTCAAGCTTTTTGCGAATATTTTTTTTTTTTAATTTAATCATTTAAGATAATTTTCACTCAACGTAAACACTTATTTGTGGTATTTGTTGTTTGGGCTGTGAAAGTGGGCTGATGGCAAATGAACATAAATGCTGCTTATAATACTACCTTCCACTTTTTTCATTATAAAGAAAGGTTGAAAGAAAATTATCTAAAGTACAATTGACAACAACAATGGCCACAACATAACCAGGATTCGAAATTCACGTTCGCTATTCGAAAAATGTCATCGGACTTTTTGATTTTGCTTCAACAGAATAAATTTAGTTGCAATAATGACGACTATAGTTTTGAAAAAATTGTCAATACTACATATAAAGATATATTTATCTCGTGGTTTCCTACAATTTTACCAAAAGTCATGCAATCGCAAAAATTCGGCAGTCCTAGAATTGAACTACTTCGAACTACAAATTGCAAAACTTCTACGAACTTCGTAAAACAACCGGATTTTTAAATTCTTCAGTTAGGCACTGTATAGATTTAAAAAATGAGAGAATATTTTTCAAAAAGTTTTTTGTTTGATAATTAAAAAAAATGGTCCGAGGTATTGTGCATTTGCTCTTAGTTTTAAAGATGGCTCCTAAATTTCTTTATCTAATTTCTAGCACTGAACACAACTCACAGTCACCATTGTATGCGATTTCACCACCTTAGCCAACCACTAAAACAATAAACCGCCAGTTGACATCCATTTAATCCCATATTCACCAAAGCACGCGCCGAACAGATTCTTCAGTATCTACCACTAATCCCCGTCAGAGAGAGATTTTCCATAATTCCCCTTCTTATAATCCACTCTTTAAAAAAAAAGAAAAAAAAAGAGAACAAAATAGAATAAAAGAACACAAGAAACTGTCACGCGCCGCCAATCACGGTGTTCACGGAAATATTTGAACCCGATGTCACGCTCATCATGTCTCATCGTCCTCTCTTCATTAGACAAGCTCTATTTGAAATTCATTTTTAGTCGTCTCTTAAACACAAGGGAAGCGGTTTTTTCCTCCTTTCTTAACAATTACTTAGCCCGGGTCATGGGAGGGGGGACGAGCACAAAATACGGTAAAGAACTTATTTGTCTGTAATATATAGTATTTAACCCCAGAGCTGAATGGCGGATGATTTTAATGATTATTTTTTAGAGGTACGTCTAAATTTGGTACTATAAAGTTGATTGAGTAGCCTATTTAATTAAATCTAAAGGTTTGGTACACTTTGAAAAAAAATCGGTCACATTAAGACATTAGTTGTTTTTTTTTAATTCTTGGAGCGTAAAATGTTAGTGCTTCCTCTGCCGGGTTAAGGGTAAATGAGACCGAATTACCACTGTTCTCCAAACCATGTTGCCTCTGTGCATAGGTCAGATTTATTATTTTTTTTTAAAATCTGCTTTCAGTTTATTTATACTTTGTATATTAATTAAAATCTTTTTGAATATTGAATCATTTGAAGGGAGGTAGTTGCAAAACTCACTTTCTTTAAAATTTAACTAGGATATAGAGACCAGCTCGTCAATTGACGACTTTTGACTATTGTTAATTTAATTGGGCGAAATCTGCAAGGAACGAAACGGACCCTATATCTGCCGTTAGCAGGTAAACTGCAGTAATCGCAACAATGAGGTGTACCATTTTTGGATCCGAAGTACAAAAAATCCAGTATGTTTTCTTGATTGTTTATCTTGATTTTTGTTTCTTGATTCTTGAGTGATTGAGAGGCTGCAACAATGGTCCAAGTTATTATGGAAGTTACTGCAGTTTACCTGCCAGCGGCGGATACACTCTAAAAATGAATGCTCAAAAACGACGATATTTTACTTAATTTTGACGATCCGTTTACTGGCAAATGCTCCAAGTTTTCGTTTTCTCAAAGTGAGGAAATTTAAATCGTTATTTTTATGAGGATTTGAATGTCGTCTAATCTAAAGAAATATTTCGTCATTTTTGAGCATGTGAGTACAACAATGAGATTCAGTTTCCTCAAAATCAAGATACTGAATCGTCAAATCACGATCGTAAAAGTAAGGATTCGCGTTTACTCAAAAGTCACGTGGTAGTTTGACGAAACAATCCTCAAAATTAACGAAATGAGGCTTGAGGATTCATGAATCGTCAAAAATGAAAGTGTATCTTAGTCATACTTTGGAGAACGGGACTTCTTTTTGACTCAACATACTTCATTTTAACTCAAGATGGTATTTCGATGGTATAGTTGGTTGAAGAGTTCACACTGTAAAAAAATATTTAAATAAGCAAAAATGCAAAAACCTTATTCTAAAATGCGTATATGAAAACAAATACTGTACATTTCTCTTATTTTATTTTCTATCTTCTTTAGCAATGTTTTTATTTCTTACATATTTTTCATATTCAAGCATTCTTATAAAATTAAAATATTAATTGGAAACAAAAAAAATTAATGAAAAGTTTTCTTTTTGGAACAAACGATTTCAATGGTTTCTTCAAGACTTTTTTTAATTTTAATTTGTATAAAGAAGATTTCTTCATTAACTTTTAATAGAGCCACGTGTGCAACTGGGAAGCCACGCAAAGCATAAGCGGTTATTAAAATGTACCTTACAAGGTTTTATTTACTCATTTGTTTTAATTAGATATGAAAAAATATCTGGTGTCCACGTAATTTAACTTTTATATTTAGTAAATTTTGTAGAAAGTCAAATATATCTGAGTTAAAATTACAAATTAGATCATTTAAAATTATTTTTTCTAATGATTATTAGTTTCGTGGAATGCCGAAATCATAAACTCGTGATCTGTGTTAAAACTTTTTTTTAAAAAAAATTTCGCTTGAAATTGCACACCATAAAAACCTTGTTGCTCCTAACTTAACTCAGATTCGTGAAAAAAATACTTTAAAATGTATGTATATTAGAGAAGACCTAAAAGACAAAGTTTTTATAAATTAAAACGATTGTGCTTGATTATATTTCGCGAAAGATTTTTTATTCGTAGGTTTTTTCCTATACACTCATAAAATAATACTTCGGTTCAGAAGTTATACATAACTACAATTTATATATCCGACGTTGCTATGGTGTACCTTTAATAATGCAACAAACCGCTGATATAGCGACTTAACTAATTTAATGATTTTCGCAAGAAATGAAACCTGAAAAGTTGAACATTTTACTTTAAGCTTTCCATAAGTATTATTTTTTTTGTTTTAACTATTTATCAACTAAAATAACTGGTCCGGTAAACACCACATTATTTTATAGGTATTTTCAAAAAGGGAAACAATTTTCAACTATTAAACTTGCATCAACAAAATTGGATGGGTAATATATCTTAATATAATTTGAAATTTTGCCAAATTGTTCCATTTTAAAAAACATCCATCATGTAACTTTAGCAGTTAATTGTGCAGCTTCATATTTTGTTATTTTGCTCCGAAATATTAAAGTGAGATTTATCGTGGCGAAATTCTATGTATAAAAATAGGAATGGTGTTTTAAAGAAATAGTTTTTTAAACCCACAAACTAATTTGTAACCAAATTCAACTTAGTGTAATAGCATTATAAATAAAACAAACAGCGAAAAAACCTTTGCTTTCCTCTAATTTCAAAAGTATATTGTCACAAATCGAACTTTTTAAACCAATATTTAGAATCGGGCATGTACAGTACACTATATCATCAGAACTTTCGAACGAAAGAATGTAGAAACTTTTAAAGCAACTGGGATAATCTTTCGTTCTATTTGCGTCTTTATACATGTTTGCATATCTGTTTTGTGGTACAGACGAAGATAAATTTCTGACAATCAGTCACATATTATAGTAGAGTAGATAAATTTTATACAAAATATACTTTTTAAAGATTTATAAGACTATGTAAATTCTATCCCTATTAAGAAACTATACACTCTTAAAACAAAAGAGTGAAATCCACTCCAGTTGGAGAAGTGCATTTTCGACACCCTAAAGGCATGCATATTTACTCAGGCTGAGTTAAAATCACTCGTTTGGAGTGATCCTGTCGGAGGTTTAACACACAAAGGATCCACTCCAAAAGGAGAAGTGCATTTTCCAGTCTGGAGGAGTGAAATCCACTCAGACTGAGGTAAATTGGGAGTGTTCGTTTTAAGAGTGTACGGGAGTATTAATTTATTTTTCAATAAAAGAAAAAAAAATATTAGATACTTTTCCAAACCCTTTCATATTCTTGGAATATTTATAAAAATGTTTTCTGATTTTAATAAACTCATGAAATAATATATTCTAAAAATTATGTCCATATAATCATTCAGTTATAATATAGAACGAATAAACCAAAACTGAAAGTGTAAATAGGTTGCAATAAAAAATACTAATGATCGAGAGACAAGTATTTCGCTAACAAAAGAGTGAAATTTTTTTAGTATTGCCAAATATCACGTTTTAAATATAAAAAAATAATGGGAAACTGCATAATTTGATCGATTTCTAAAAAAATTTCCACTTGGAAATATCTATGAATATAATTTTTAATAAGTTTAACACATTTTGTGTGTTAGTCACGAGTTTGACTTCGGAACCAATGATTGATTAACCTGAATGATTGTTAATTCAGAAAATGGATGATGACAAAGTGTTAAAACGATTCACATAATCTAGATTCTTTATTGTTTTTTCCCACTGAAAAAATCAATTAATTTTTTTGTTGTTGATTGCACACATTTAAAATAAAGTTTCTGGCTTTTTTAAAAAAAATGTATGTTTGGAATGTTACATTTATGATTATTTACGTAGTTACAATTTATTGGCATGTCAGTTTCCACTTATTTTAATTAAACTAATTTAGTGTTTCTTTCTTACTATGTGGCACAGTTTTAAATGCGAATACTTCTATATCATATTGCATAATTCTATAGGATAGGGAGACCAGTCGGTTAAAGGTCCCAGGTTCGGATCTGGGCCGTCACTTGACTGTAAAATATGACGCCCTTCGCCAATGGCCCTCGTTTAGCTCTAGTGCGACGATAATTCCAACTAAACTAAATATAAATCTATGTCATATTGCAAGCAAAGTAAAATGTAAGTCGTATATTATCCTAAATTATCTAAGTCCATACGAAAATAGTTTTATTTTATTTGTTACAATTGAAAGAGTTTTGCCCCTCTCCCTCTAGTCTTCATTTTAATTTCATTATGCAAACAAAATATAGAACATATTTGCATTTGCAACTGATTTCTAGGTCTTTAGGCGTTGAAGTCGAATTTGTAAAGTAAAAAAATTTCTTCAATTTTTTTCTAATATATCCGCCACCTTTCTGTATAATGATATTTATTACAGTTTATATTTTTTTATCAATTCGATTAATAATTACTATACTAATAAAATTAGCTGTGAACTTTTGTAACAAAGCTTAATTTTTGATCCGGTTCTATACCTAGAGTGAACCAAAAGTGTGTAACGATATAAATTCCAAGAACTGATTACTTTTTTAAAGTTGTATGCACAATTTATGAACTTGATACTTTAATTCATTCATTTAAAAATTAGAAGAAAACGCAAAGTATTCTAGGCGTCACACTTCCGTGGAGGGGGTTATGTCTTTAAATACATCAAGAACCAAAAATTTGAGAATGCTATTCTTATGACACGTTACTCGGCAAAAATATTAGACCAGAGGGTTAAAATTGACAGGGGCCAGGTGAGTTGCATCTACATTTTCTCAAATTTACATAACGCTAAAAATATAATTGAGTGATTATTTATAAAGTTTGAGTGTTCTAGTTCATTCGTGAATTCATAGTTTTCCAAACGTAATTTTCCTGCGAGTTAAAATTGCAAAATATAATTATACAAGAATTTAATTATACACGAACGTTAATCGTCATTAAAAAAAAATTTTTTTTACTCTTTTCAAAATTTTCCATAAAACATTATTCTTACTCAAAACTAGTTGAAAAGTGTAAGAAGTTCAAACAAAATTTTCTCATGAACAATTACGAACAACAATCAACCAAATCTTTTATCCCATTATCATCCCTGCTTGTAATAGTCAATACCGATTGGATGGCGTTATGCGCAACTGCGATCTAAGGGTCGAGGGAAAAATCGTGACTTTGGAAAAAAGCAGTCGGAAAAACATTTAGAAATATTAAGCAATCTGTCATTAAACATGACAGCGTATTCTATCATATCCAAGATACGCGCCGGTCACAAGTTCAGAAAAAAAGAGAATATAGCCAACCATTATTGTTATTACCATTGTTAAACTATTACCATCTCCATGACATTAGAATAGAATTAAAGAATCCGTTTAAAACTGATTTTTTAATGGTCAGATTCAAGGGCGATGGATAATTGACGAGTTTTTTTGCGATCTGTTTCATCAGCTATCGATCAATTTAGAATAATTTCTGGACATTTCACTTAGTTGAGAGATATTGCGTTGAGGGGAGAGAATTTTTCAATTTTCGGTTCCTGGAGTATTCATCACGAAATTGAATTAGTTTAGCTATCTGAAGAAAGATATAGACTATAGATGTATAACACGTTGCAACATTTTAACAAGTCCTTGGGTTTTCTTGTTATGGTCCATTCATGATTTACTCATTAGTCTTTGCTTAACATTTGTACTTTGTTATTTGTATTGTTCGAGGGGACCTTGTAAGAAGTATAATGCATTTTGTTATGCTTTCTAGGTGCAAGTTGTCTTTTATATTTTTCAATAACAAGCGAAATCGGAATTATAATCATAATATTATATATTCAATAAGAATTTTGATAAGCTAGTGAAAACGCAATGAATATTTTTTTTAAATTGTTGTTTTATTAATTTTTAATGTTTTTTTTATCCAGCGAACTCCAGTTCTTGAATAATTAATTTTTAACCGAATTGAACATTCGGATAGCATCAACACACTTGTGGATTGTAATACTTGCTTTGAATCTTGTAAAATATTTGCCGGTGATTTTAGGTTTAGATTTTAAATTTCTTTTTATCCCCAACGTTTAAACAAATTATAAAAACTAAACAGTATTTATATTTTCCCAAGCTGGTAGAATGTATAATGAAATGAAGTAACTTTTTTTTATAACTATTTCCAGCATACATAGCTCTTTCCATTTAACGCACTGAGTGCTATGCCTTCGATATAAAATAGTATCTATGGGGGTTAGTAAAAAGAATTCATTTGCTTCAATAGTCATCCCATTTCAAGCAATCTAAGGTAAGTTTGATTTTGTTAAATTAACGTCTCCAGTTACTCCATTGGATATTGTTAGAGGGCATTTTAATTTTATACCGAATTCAAATGACATAATAGACACCTTAAGGTTGGATTTTGAAGTGTTGTTTTTCACGAAACAAATTATTCAAGTAGTAAAAATTTTCAACTAATGAAATGGAACTCGTTAACGCACTTTTAACGAAAAATTGACTTACGTACCTGTTTACTTTAACAATTAAAGTTATTCTTTCATGGTATAGTAGGATCCTAATGAGAAAGTGTTAAATCTAATCTCGAAAGTTTCTTTTTCCTAACTTGTATGAAAATCTGTATGCATTTTTTGATTGTCGCCTTGATCAGTTAAAAACGAGAGTTTGATTGACGCCATTGTCTTTAAAATTATGTCTGGATGAAATCTGTCGTCAATAGCTGAACTGAAAGATACTCTCACAAAAACAAACTTCATAAGCTTCATAATATATGAAGAGTGCACGGGAAGAACCACTTGATGTATTAGGAGTCTTACCTTATGTGTCTGCTTGGCTGACATTGTCGACAGGAAACCGGTTTTTCTTTCGATTCTTCATTTGCGGTACAAACGTGTTACTCGTGTCTAACTGATCTCTGGCGTGAATTTGGGTTGCAACGAAAGAAAAACAAAGCGAGTAACATGTATTTTTTATACCAGTTTAGGCGATTTATCGCTATCATTGCCCAAGAGGCCTATCGAGGAAAGCCTACGAAATCAAGTGGTTTTTCCCTTGTACTCTTCATATGTATTTACGCTTCTCGTTCACATCTAGGATTGCTAGGTGTTAAATACACAAAGGGATGGACATTAACTAGATCGGTTAGTTTTTCGAACCACTAAGACACTATGCCTAACGCATTGATAGAAAATTGTCATCGATAGGGACTGATTTGAATCGGAAGTAATTTTAGGGGGAGCGGTTCGATCAAACGTGACGCTGCTTGACATAGGGGGAGGGTGGGGTCAAAAAAGTCAAAATTGTGCGTGACGTAATTTACACTCTTAAAACGAACGGGCTATTTTAACTCAGTCTGATTAATTTTCAATCCTCCAGTCTGGAAAATGCACTTCTCCTTTTGGAGTGGATCATTTGTGTGTTAAAGCTCCGACAGGATCACTCCAAACGAGTGATTTTAACTCATTCTAAGATAATATTCACTCCTTTCCAGTGTCGAAAATGCACTTCTCCATCTGGAGTGGATTTCACTCCTTTGTTTTAAGAGCAGGGCGCTGCTAGGAGGAATAACTATATAGGCAAACCTATTATTTGGGCCCCTTTACTAAAAAATATTATTATGATTACATTATTTTAATAATAATAATAATATATGACCCACCCATAAATATAAAATTTTTTTGCTTTTTTTTTAGGCTTCCTTACAAAATTTGATCAAAATTAAAACGGTAGGTCACTTACTCACTTAAAAAAAAAAAAAAAAACAAAGTATCTGTTTTTTAGTTTTTTTACTTTTATTTGTATTTTTTTATTATTTTTTTAGAAAGCCAAATTAATAATTTAAACTGAGGGGGGGGGGGGCCTAAAACCTAGGGGGGGGCTAACAGGCCTTATGGAAGGCCAAGAGATGTTTAAGAGTGCATGTACGTCCCCTACTCACTTTTAGCATCTAACATTTAAACCATACTAGCAAAACGTTTTATTTATCTTTTCGATGTTGCAAAAATATTCAATGAATCAAAACAAGGAGAGAAAAATATGTCACACTTGAACGTCCATTAATGAAATTTAACCAGAGCGCGCCACTCCTATCCCTACTACAATCAATTCACTCGAATCATTCAATTCTAAAAAATCTAATTCCATTACTCCACTGCTTCTCATGCAAATCACAACTGACGTGGCTATCTCAAACGATCCCGAATAGATAAGGAACACTTTCTTCTGCTTCTGGATCACAGAAGCGCGAATCGAGATAAAACTATCGTCTGGGGCTCAATAAAAATATCGTTTGGTCAGTCACGCCCCAGATGCTCCCTTTCGCTGGATCACGCCATCTGTCTTCGGTCGCGACGACTTGTTGATCCGAGAAGACGATTTTTTAAAAAAGATTTTTAAATTTAAAAATAAATTAAAAAATAGGGATGAGTCAGTATCGTGTTATCTTAGAATTTTCTAATGGGATTTTTATAGAATTTTTTTTAACTGCTACATTTTCTGAAATACAGTGACTTTAATTATTTTTTATCAAAGATAATATGCAGCAGTAATTTCATGCATCAGTTTTAATACTAAATAATCCACTAAAATAAATGCATATATATTGTATTTGAGAGAAAGATAATATTTATTTATTCTATGTAATGATTTTTTTTCTGTTTCTAGGTGTTCAAAAAAAGTTATTTTTATAAGCTAACGCTTCCATTATATATTTTAAAATAAGGAACAATAATTCATTTTGTTTTTTTATTTGTTTTACTTTTAATTCTACGTTAAGTTGGAAAAAATGCAATGTAAACTAACAGGGAAAGTTTAACCCTCTAGTGCATACTGTTGCCATATGGCAACAAATAACGTAATCCCCTTATTCAAATAAAGTAGAGCTCCCTCTCGTAAAATCTGTTTTTTTTCCATCTATTACATTCCATTTTGACGTTTAATTGCTAATAATCCTCATTGAAGACATTGATGCTGTTTAGGGCATTTTTTCGATAAAACTCTACAATTTAGTCTCGTAATCTTAAATTAGCGCCATCTGATGGCCGGTCTTAAAATATTAGTATTTATGTTCCATGATTTATGTAGGAAATGTTAAAAACGCTAACATTCTTTGATTTTTTTTAAAAACTATTTCAAATTTCGTTAAGCAATCGACAATTTATCTTTAAATTCTATTTCCACATCAAAAAGATTTTTTCTTTCCCTTGAACAAGATGAAGTCCGGTTCAAAAGCATTGCGGGGAGTCTATCTTCCCCCACTGAACATTAGCTGATCCAATAGATCACTTAAAAATTTTAAAATAGAAAAAACTTCGAACAAAAACTAAAAAAACAACAACTTCGAATAACGTTCGTTATTACCGGATTTGTCACTCCACATATCAAAATTATTTTTTAAAAAAATTGAGAAACCATAGTTCCTGTTTGAGTTTTGAAATTCTACCTTAGATTTATCGGCGTTCTTTCAAGACATCGTAAGTAAACACCACTATCCCTACAAAGAATTTCACAGAAGAAGAAAAACGAATTATAAACAATTCGCCAAGTTTAAAAAGTCAAGCCACTCCAGAAGGGGGTAGATGGAATGAATTATCGTTCTTTCAAAAGAATAAAAATCCTTTTATCTTCTCGAGGAAGAGGTCAGGATTCCGGGTCTTCTCTCTGATTTTCGTCAATAACACAACTGAGGGAAATAAAAGGTTGAAAGAGAAGAAGAAAACGCGCATTATCAATTAACTTTTACGCTCTCTCCGCCAACAATCGCCGAAAATACGTGATTCGCACCCCAATGTTGCCAACGCAATTTTCCTAATTAAGTCCCCGTGGATGTCAGACGATAATCATCGTGCACCCCACAATAGAAGAGCTCAGTTGAAGAACGTGCTAAGTGACATTTTTTGAAAAAATTGAGATTTTCGTGTTAATGAACAGATTGTTTCATCCTGTACAGGGGAACAAGAAATTTCCCTTTTCATAAATTTTAATTTAAGTATACTTTTACCTTATCTAAGTGTAAATTTTAAAAAATTTAAAGGTGAATGAAAAACTTCAAAGCTTATTTTCTCAGTTTCAGCTTTTGTCACTTAGCACACTTTTCCACTAAGCTCTGTGTGTTCGGGAAATGGAGGTCGAAACCCCGATCTTGTGTTTGGTGGCGGGGGACGACACAGACGTGCTGCTCTTGAGGAAATGTGTAGTGTAAAAAGGGGGTGCTTACAACGGAGGTTGCCCAATACGGGATTTTTATGATGAGAAAAAATATCGCCAATGATTTTTATTAATTTTATATCGCCAATAATTTAAAAGTTTAATATACGAGTTAATGTATAAAATTGTTTTAATGAGCCCAAACTTAACGGAAATTAATTTTTATGTCGATTATTCAAATATAGATAAAATAAATATTTGTATTTGATGTTTTTTTACTTTTAAAAATGAGTTATTTGCACAATTTTATGTCACTAATTTTTAAATTTGCCGTAATACTTTAACTTAATGCATTTTATTTTAGGCATTCATTCGATATGGCAAGTGGAGATCTTTTTAAAGTTATACAAATTTAAGAACACATTATTTGCTTAAATTAAAATTAGACAAAATGTATTGTTATTTTATAAGAGAACCAGTCTTTTCAATTTGGCAAATCTACACAATTTTTATTTCGAAGTGTACCATTTTTAGAAATCTTTTCAACTTATTTACCCCTGCTATATTATTATTTTGTTTAGATGTCCTACTGAATGCCGTTTTTTTTTAATGAAGTACAAACTCCACATTTGTACACAAATGATCCACAGTAATTTCATTTCTTTCCATTTGTAAACATCAAAATGAAACAAAGATCTCTAGAATTAAGCCAAATTTGGAAATGTTATCCTAATCGAGTAGAGTTTACGACTAAGCATTAAAAATCTAATAAATATTTTAAATAGTTAAATTTTATTCGAAATTTGCAAATCCCTTCTGTAATAACGTTTTCAGTTTTTTTTTAAAAAAGAAAGAACTCTTAAAAGTTGTAGTCTGCACCCTGTACCCCCAATAACTTTGGTTGGGCGTTGACACGCGATTCAGTCAAGCCATTTTACCTTTATAGATCAAGATTAATATCATTCTTGTTATTTTAAAGAGCCTTAAAAATTAGCGCTACCAGTTAAAAACAATCTAACAATTCCCTTTATTAAAAAACCTACCCCAAAACCTAAAGTTGCCAAACTGGGCGATGCGCGCCATTACTCGGCAACCCAATCCCCGACGAAAGAGCAAGGCCCCGTGATTTATTGGCGGGGGTTCAACCACGTGACTTGTGGCTGGCGGGGTACAGCTGGCGGGGTCGCCAAGGACCGGGTCGCGAACCCCTCGTGCTGTTTCACACAATGCCCGAGTGGCACGATCTAGGAAACAATGAGAAGATGCGCACGATGGCAGGGGGCTTTCTTTTATTATTATTATTATCGTTGCCATTTTCAGAAGTGGAAATAATAAGTAAATATATTTATTGGGGTTTTGAAGTTGGTTCTTTTTTTTTTTTTTAATTGTAGTGGGTTTTCACGATTTGACGCTTTATTTTTTGTATTGTTGAGCTTGAGATTTGTTATTTTCGTGAAAAGTTAATTTTTTTGTAAAAGCATTCAAGTATTGTAAACTTATTTATTCTGTTTTGAATAACGGCTATTAAATTGAATTAATATTTTACTTATAACCGACGATTCAAAATACTGATGCACTATAATGTTTTTTCTATCACAACAATACATGTAAACAAAATTAAGAAATAACATGTTTTTTTAATATTAATGTTATACACTATTTTTGACGATGTCAGAAGATTCAATTCCTTGAGGACATCTAAAAAAAAAAACTTCAACCCGTTTCCTAAAAAAAAAACTTTTATTCAATTTTACATAACAAAGCACACATTTAAAAATTCAATTAAACTATTTCCTAACAATTTTGAAAATTATACTTTTATAATTTATTTTAGCACGATATGTGATGTGAGATCTTTAAATCTTCGTATTTTTGATTGTGTTGCAAATTGAATTTTATTTTAATGCTATAATTTACTCGACATAGCTGTTAACAACGCGTTTTCCCTCTAAGCTATACAAGCTTTTGAAAAATCATCTAAATAAGAAGCACAATACAAAAAGTTTAAGGGTATCTCCATAATACTTCCACAAACCAAATTAAATCCATTTCAAATCCTATTGTCAACTGAAACGCCCTCAGTGTCAAGCAATTGTGGTGAATATTTTTATTATTCTCAAATCCCATTCTATTTACAAATAATTTGACGTTTCTTGCAGACAAATTTCAGAACAACACCCTCTGGTTGCGCAATCGCAATCATCTCTAAGTTTATGTTCTTAACCGAGTACAGTTGGTATTTGTTACTAATATATATTTAAGGAACTCTTCTCAAACATGATGTATATAATATGTTTTGTTTTTACGAAAGGGGAATTAGAGTTTACGAATTTTGACTGTGTATTAATTTTTATGTGTATATTATTTTTAATTTTAATATTAATTAAATTTTTATGATTTTTTTTAATTAAATGAATGCATTTTATTTTACAAATTTCACTTTAAAAGTAATTATTAAATTTACGTCAGCAGCTTGAAGGAAATCCAACATAAAATATAACGATGTGGACTTTTAACTACAGTTTGAGTCTCGAAATAATGGCCTTAAAAACCATAGTCTTAAGTAATTTTTTTGATTAATTAGACATAATTGTTCTTAGTCATAGATTATTGTGAGCATTGAAGCTAGATACTAAATTTATCTTGAATAAACTCTGTCACTTTTCGCCTCTGGTATTAATTGTTCGGGCTAATACTTCACAAATTTACTTAATTTTTCTGACAATATGTGATAATTGAAAACTTCAAATACAATATCAAGTTAGCAAAATAAGTTTGTTTACGTAATTTTTTTAACAATACACTGACGCACAATTCAATATTTTTTTTTTCCAAAACAATGTTTTTCTTAATTTTTTTTTACACAACAATAAGTTTCAATACAATATTCACAGACCCTTAAATTTCAATGAGTTTTTCACAGAACAGCAAAATTTCACAAATTTTGCCACCAAATAATGAATTGAAGCTATCACACTTTCTAACAGAAAAAATTTGTTATTGGAAATGTTCGGAAAGTTGCTCGGTAATTTGTTCTCCAAAGAACGGGTGAAGAAACTAAAATCTCTCATTCCCACGCTACATCTTCCTTCCTCGTATCACGTAAGCCCATTTCCCATTCGTGGATATTTTTATAATTTTCCCAAAATCTCTTGTTGGCATATAAATCTGGCGAGGGGAACAAAAGCCAAACTAGGAAAGGAATTCCAGCCATTTGTGTGCATCAGGATGCTCTTCACATGCAAATTGAGGGCTCTTCTTAACAAAAGGACTCTCACAAAGGGTCTTTCGTGTATAGAGCTATGAAGATGCTTGGCTAAAAACAAACTGAAGCCATCACAAAGTCGCCAAATTACCCTTAGTAAGCCCAAACAATCCGCTCACTTAAAGCTAGTTCATGTTGAAATGTATCATCTTATTCTATAACCCTTTCAGTCCCAATGACAATTTGGCATCATTTTGAATTTTTTTTTCTGATCGTCTACATATTTATGATATCATAAAGCACATTGTTTGATTCTTCAAACTTTTTTCCTTTTAGAAAATATTTTTCTATTAATTCCAATAGATGTCGGCCTTATAATTTTTTTTTAAAAAAATTATGTTCAGAAGCATGATGCTGCCAGCTGCCAAATGGCATCACTGGGACTGAAAGGTTAAAAAGCGTTGATTAAAAATCCAAAAAATGATCTTTTGCACAGTGGTAGGCAATAGCACGAGATCTGACTGGATATAAGAAGATAATAATTTCATAAGGTTTTCCTTACGGGTAAGAAAAAGGCATATAAATTAGTTTTGATTAGTGAGTTAAAAATCGTCCAGTCGATGTCGTAAGTCTATACAAACTCCACTGTAGAATCGCGCTAAATACTTAGCCGAGAACGTTTGTTTGGGCTTACTACAGAGCAATAGATGGCTTCACTTGGCGATCCAGACTTTTGCATTGGTTTTTAACAAGCATCATCTCCATCCTCCCTCTTAACTCTATGCTTTCTTGGCAGTGTTCGCGCCCACAGGGGTCCTACAGGTGAGAGGGTGACGAACAATAAATAAGCAAATAAATGAATAATGAAAAACACTTGGCATGGGGGAGGGTTCATTACATCGGAAATAAAAGTTCTTTTTTTTTTTTTACAACGACATAAATGGATTGGACCTCTAAACAAATATGTAAAAATGCCGCTAAGGAAGGGGTTAAGATGAATTTTGTCAAATCACTAATTTGGCGAAAAAGTTGCTACTTTGGGATACTTATCGCTGTCGTTTGAATAAGTGCTCTAAGAATAATTAAAAATTATAGTCGAAATAATAATTTTTTTTTAGTTCCGCGACCGTATATATTTGATACACATGTTTTAATTTTAAAAGTGTTAGTTACAATTTGATAATAGTCCAGAACGAAATTATTATTAAGTATTTATGCACATTTTTGGTAGTCTATGAACAGCTTGGCCTGAGAACAATTCACGTGACTGATGTAAGTGACCTTTTACGTTTGCAAATGCCTAAGTCTATAGTTCGTTATAGAAAACAACCGAAGAAATTTTTCTTTAGTTTAAGTTTTTTTCTGGTTCGTTTGTATTTATTTTGTACATTTTAAAAGGGTTTAAGGGCTTTGAGTTTAATTATTTGATATTTTTATGGAGGTATTTCTATGTCGGTGGCTTGTATAAAGGGGTAATGTATAAGTATATGTGCTTCATTTTCCTTTTTAAAAATTCTTAAAGATTGTAGAGATAAGTAATTATTAAAAGCTAATACTTCCATAAATGAGTCCGCATTTTGAAAATCTATAATAATATTGAATTACAATGGAATGTTTTAACCCCTTTTCGGCGCAGCTGTGATGACAATTACTTCCTGATTTTTAGTTAAATGCTGTTGAAGACGTATGTAATGGTAACTGTCTCTTAGAATCGCTTGCTCGCAGTATTACAACACTTCACTATCAAAACTTCTGTTATGGAACTTCAGGAATATAACATGCAAAAAGATTTTACCTAATTAAAACCTCGAAAAATTCTAACCAAACGTTCCTATTTTTTTTCATTTTGAATCCAGAACGTTTAATCTATTTAATTCAGCTATTTATTTAAAAAATGGAGAGACAAAGTGATGTTTGTTATTGTTAATATTTTTTTTGTTATCATTTATACGAGACAAGGTTTATGCAATAAGAATCTATTTCTTATAAACGACCATTTAACAAGCTTTAAAACTAAGTTTTAAGTCGAATAAATCTATATTATGTAATATGTATCCAGTGATAGAACCTGCTGCAGATAAATAATTTTGTAACTTTTCCCTTGTCATTCTGGTATGAAAGGCTTTATGTTGAATTCCTTAAATTCATTTCCTCTTAAGTCCAACAGGGATTAATCCCTGACAGAGCAAATAAATTTCAAATGATTTTGTAACATGTGCAAGACAGTGATTGAGAAATCATCTAAAAAAAATTATAAAGAAATTATCGCACTGTACGCGGAATAGTGACCTATCACACAAAAATAACTTCGAAATGCTATAATATTCGAAAGATAAATATCTAGTGATTAAAGCAAAAATTAAGTCAATTGTTAAAATAGTTGGAATGCAGTAAGCGAAAAATTATTTTTGTTCTATCATGCAATGCAGTGGAAAAAATAAACTTCAGGTGATTTTTCTGAAAAACTAGTATTTTAGCGATATGTCTCTTTTCCCCGTACAGTGCGTTATGACAATATAATCTTAAAACTATTTACGCGCAAGAAGGAACCGGTATTTCTGTGTGATAACTTTTTTTTCCTATTGTAGAATCAAAGCTTACTATAGATTTGATAAATTTTATTTGATATGAATTTTTTATGACTTTAATGCATTGAAGCTATTGGCAATTCTGCTAAAAAAAATACAACATGCATATATTTCTACGTTATGTATCAGACTTTTTTTATTTTAATTTTTCTCATTTGACAGAAGACAGTTGTAATTAAGTTAATGAAGCATTTAGTTTATGTATTGATTTAGTTATCACCGGATACTGTTAATGGATACAACCAGATTTATTGTTTTTAAAAAGTTTAGTTCTCCTTGTGTTTGTTACAATATTTTATTTCAATTACTTATTTTCTGACAAATTTTGCTTTTATAAAATTTCTTTGTAACATGGGTTACGTTACATTTCCCTATTCATATAAAAAAAATTATTTATAGTAAAATCGATAATATAATTTCCAAAAATATAATATTACAAAAACTGCATGAACAGCATTATTCAATAGCATATTTAGTACATTTCTTTGAGGAAACAATTTTTGAACTCAACTGGCTGTTTCGGTGTATTTCTCATGCGGTAATGATAGATGTTATATCTTTCTATGGATATGAAATATCCATATCCTATATGGTAAGATATATCTTATGGCGTACAATTAAATAATTGTCAGGTAAATTGGATTATAAATCAATTCAAATGTAATATCAATTAATTGACTGGTGATGAAGCCAATTGGTTTTGTTCTACTATTAATGTCTGAGAAACATGCGTTATTAATTGCATAAAATATTGGTTAAAATGGAAAGTATCTTTTACGTTACCATAAAAAACGACAAGTGGTGTTTAATAAAAGAATAAAGAACAATGTCAAATAACCTAATCACTTTATTTCCTTTTAACGCAGAAAATAGAAGAAAACATTTATTTCTGTCGTATATGACAAAAGATCATGCCATCTTTTCATTCAAAAACACCCAGACAACATTGTCTGATACAAACAAAAGCAACCAGCTCCATAATTGAAGAATTACAAAGCGAGGAAAACAACACAAAACACACAAGTCAAAATGGCGGAAATGTTTATGTTCGAAACCGTTAAGAACAGATAATTTCGGGATGTGATTGACAAATGGCTGATCGTGTTCCATTTGTTCGTATTGCCTAATCAGAAGTCAATTAACACGGTAATTATTATGGGATTAGAAAGTGGAAGGTTGCTGTAATAAAACAATGCTCCATTAACGAATTCTAGACTTGCCGCCATTGTGCGTTTTGGAGGACGCCAAAATCCAATATTCCATCTGGTAATTAAAAACAATTCTCGAAGTTCTTTGATTCGCATTGCTGTGCATGTCACTTTTTCTCATTGTTTTCATTTAATGATTTTTTTTAATGTCGCTCAGATACCTGGAAGTCTTTTATTGCGGAACCCGAGTCTGATTTGTTGACCTAAAAAAACCGCTTGCGACACGTAATAATTTTTTTCAGGCTTTATTTGGGGGAAAGTTTCCGTTTTCGACAATTATTGTTTGAGAACTTACGTATCTTAATATTAAGGACTTATTTTTATAATGGTCTAACTACAAATGAATTCTTTTTAACCATTTGAATATTTAATTTTATATTACCCATTTCTGTCTTTTTGATAAACTGCTATAGATTTGTTTTACCATTATTAGAGAACATTTCACAGCTATAACTTTAATATATGTTTAAAATCTTGACACATATATATCGAAATGGAATCGTGATGCTAAGGTTTTCTCATTTTGTTGGGATTTCAAGTTGATCTTAAAAAATGCCTAAATTACTCGTTTGAATTTTGTATAATTTTGCAGGAACATTGGTGTAGTAAGAGCAGAGCAAAAGAAAAAGCAATATTGTAGCGAAATTTATTTTGTTTTATTATTTTGTGTGGAATTATTGCACGGGAGTATTTGTTTCCTTTTCCCTCTCGACGACTTGTCTAACGTGTCGCGCAGTTCTATCTTTTAAAAAATCAGTTTGATGTCTTTTACTTTTCGAAAGTTAAGTTAGGTTTCGGCTTTAAAAATTCAATGCAAGTTCATATCTTCTAAATTCTCTCATTTATGTCCACTTTATTTAAAGTAGCATCGCTATAATATGCAAAAACACATTATAGGAAGAGGAAAATTTCGAATTCAAATTTTGTATAATTTTACAGGAATATTTCTGCAGTAAGGAGTAAGGGCAGCAAAAGAAAATAAAATGGACAGATAAGCATTGCAAGAAGAGAAATTTCAATTCCTTCTAAATTTAGCTGAATTCTCGTCAAGTCGGTATAGGCTGCAAATGCACCGCATCTCATATATATCCATAAGTGAAATGCTCCTGAAAGAACTGGGACAGCGCAATCTCTGCGAAATTTTTGATTTTAGGGCATATTCAATCGCTCATGTCTCCAAAGCTACCTTATTCTATTACACCTTGTATAAAATCTCCCCTCCTTCCACTCTGAGTGCGGTTCGTTAAAATTAAGTCATTCTGACCAGTAAGTGCAGATTTTACGACACAACCGTAGTTTTAACTGTTGTCTATGAGGTTTTGATATTTAAATTTAACTAACGTCGAAGGAAAACATCATCATTCATGGCGCGCCAGCCCAGGGTGGGCCAAGGCCTTCTGAACACGTTTCTTAAAGCCACCTCTACTGGCAGCCAAACTCCTCCAATTTCTGGTTCTGAGCACCCTACAGTCCTCCTCAACTGCATCCACCCATCTCAGCTTGGGTCTTCCTCTTCTTCTTGTGCTGATAATTTGGCTAAAAAAAAAACATTAAATATAAAAATGTATTAAAGATTTCCAATGATATCTTATCACTACTAGCTATAAGTTTCATCAACAATTCGTGCTTTGTTTCTGTTTCTGCTACAGTAAAAAAAAAACAGAAATGGTTATGAAATACTGGAACATATTCCGCTTTGTTCACCAGCAACCAAACGATCAAGCTGTAAACTGCTACATTATCTTGTTGATGTTTTCAAATCAATCAGTTTTCGCAACCCCTCTATTAGAGTTAGGTGATTGATCAGGCCGCAATAAAGACATCTCCCAACTTGAAACAAAACGTGAAATCCCACCGGATTAATGGACGCCTTCCATTTAAACCAAACACTCTTGACAAATGCGTTCCGCACTGAGCAAATGGGGCTCAACGCTCGATTCCCCCTAATAACACAAATTGCCACCTTTTCCCGACCTTCCCATCAGATGCTCGTATGTCACATCCAGGGAAGTTTCGGGGTGCTTAACTCTCCCACGACTTCGCGAAAGGCTCCAGATCAAGAGCCAAAAGTCGCCAACCTATTGCCCAGAGTTGAGGCACATAATCAATGGCCGGTGTGCCAAAGAACACCGTGGAAAGGTTTGAAAAAGCTTTAACCCGCTGTTACTATGAGAGGATACTATTATATTAGTTATTCCTCAATAAATTACTACAGTCAGTCTGAATAAAGAAGATTCAAAGATGTAATCTTTATTCATCATTTTAACAAAAATGTGTTCCAATTTTTTACCTCAAATTCAAAGGGTATATTCAGACATTCTCAGAGCTTGACTTATAACTTTAAGAGCCCTGGGCACCGGAAAATTTGATTGTCCCCAAAACATACCTATAATATATTAGTTCGTGTGTAATTTTCTACATTTCAATGTACACCAAAAATAGCTGTAGTAAATAACTTGCAAAAAGAATGCATAGTCGATCAAAAAATTTATTATATTTTGTGAATTGTTTAACACTGAGTTTAAACACGATTTCGCAGTCAAGTTTTCGTGATTAATAATTTCTTGCATACTTCATATATAAAAGTTAAGTACTAATTCAAAACACATTTTTTATAAATCTTCACATATTTTTTTTACCTACTACACAACAGGGTTTTTTTTTATTTTATAAAAAATTAAATTAGTAATTACTGGTCTCCATATACAGAACTTGAATAAGACTAAAATGGCAGTTGCATTTGTTTCAATCCATATCAGCGGACTTCCTCGAGTTAAGAGATTCACACACAGACACTGGATTAGGTGCCTTGTTTTATGAGATTTTTCTTTTCTCTTGGAGATTTCCCCCTTTCTTTATTATTTAATACTGTTGTTGGCGTGAATTTCTCCATTCTCTTGGCGCAACCTTTCGACGGCTATCAACATTCTTGGCGGTAGTGTCAAGTGCAGATTTTTTTTTGTTCACCTGGAAGAGAGGTGCGGGTCACATCTATCAAGCGATGGGTTAAAGACTTGGTCAGAAGTGGTGGGAATACATGAAAAAGTCGCTGCTGTGTTTCAATCATTTATCTTTGAAAAAAAAAAAGATTTTAAGTGTACAATCAGTCGTATATAACTAATATTTTTATATTGTTGTATATAATATTTTAAAAATCTTATAAATATCTATGTTGTTACTTTGTAACTACTTAAGCGAATCATTGATACTTCAACTCGGGTTTCTCAATTCCTGATTATATATAATTTATGTACACTCTTTCCCAACCTAAGTTGGGTAAATAGAAATATGCTATTTAGTAGATCCTTCCGCTGGTGTAAAGAGTTCTACAAATTATTTGTGAATCAACCCTTACTAAAATTTAAGGTATTTTCGAGGTTTTTTGGAGGTTTAAACTAGGTATTCGTGGTATTAAAAGGTATTTTTGAGGTTTTCAGTAATAATACCTCTTGGAATAATACCTGATCGAAGGTATTTTTAAGGTTTTATTTTCAAATACCTAGAGATACCTCTGAAGTCTTAGGTATTTTACAAGTTTCGCGAGGTTTCTTATAAAAACCTATGGTATTTTAAGGTATGCAGATGAATACCTCCTGAATACTACAGGTATTTTGAGGTTTTATTTTTTGAAGCCAATAAACCTCGGAATCATTTGGTATTCATATAGTTTAGATAGGTTTCCAATAAATACCTGTGGCATTTTAAGGTATTTAAATGAATACCTCCTGAATACTACAGGTATTTGAGGTTTTATGTTTTAAAACCTATATACCTTGGAATCATTTGGTATTAATATAGTTTAGCGAGGTTTCTAATAAATACTTAAGGTATTTTAAGGTAATAAAGATGAATGCTCCTTGAATACTACAGAGTATTTTTGATGGTTTTATATTTTTTAAAACACTTTAATAAACTTCGGAATAATTTGGTGATTTATTTAATATCTTTAGCACAAGAGGTTTTTAATAAATATACAACAATCTATTGGTATTAAGGTATTTAGCGCGAAATTACTCCTGTTTAATACTTACAATGGTTATTTTGGAGGTTTTACTTTAAGTATTCTGAAAAATAACCTTATCTACTAATGAGAGTCGTTTATTTTTTTATAGTTTTATTTTGGGACTATCCCCTTTAAGATACCCTGCTTTGATTAAAAGTATTTTTTTGTATATTTTTGAGGTCTCTATATGTGGACAGCTTTTTTAAACCATCAAATACGTTTTAAAGGGGCTATATTTATTAGAGTTAGTGTAAAAAAAATTCATGTGTATATAAGTTTCTTATAGAAGTGCCCTCATTTAATGATCAAGTTTGTCTTCAATTAAACAATCACTTCATCATGGGCCGTCTAATAGAAACTATACTTAATATATAAGACAAGGCTGGACGAACTGTGTTAGACATTGTACTTATATATTAATGTATGTCAAAATAACCATAACAAAATATACTATATTGTCATTGAAAAAAGGATTACAAGTATTGGTGTTATTAAATATTCTTCGAAGTAAAAATATAATTTATGTAGCAGGATAAATAACATGGTATCATCCGAAACACACGGTATTTTTTTAAAACTAAATTTATTTGCGAAGATTTTCTTTAATGATGAATTAAATTCAAATTATATTTATTTAGAATACTATAGTTTTTATAAACATAATTATTGGTATGGAAACACCGCGTTTATGTGAATAGCAAAATGAATAAAATTATCTCTTAATAAGTGTATTATCACAATGGCGATACAAATAAAGTATGTTACATATTCTTATGGCCCTGGGCCAGCCCCTGAAATTATTCCATACATTGCAAACCTCATAATAAGCTCAATAGAGTTGAAAGTGATATAAAGATGTCTTACTGGTATTTACAAAAGACCTGATGCTTTAAGAAGAGCAACTATGCCAAATCAGAATCTTGTGCGTCGTCGAAGATGTATTGAAAGATTAAGTATCATCCCATGGGTTCTTTTTCAGAGTTTTTTTACAATACAAAGTATTCGTTTGGAAAGCAATCTTGGTTTGCTCTAGATATTTTTCTATTCATTTTATAAAAGGAACCAAAGAAATATGACTCAAAATTTATTGTTGCCAATAGCCCTCGTGAGCTCTAGTGCGGTCGATAATTCAAAAAACCTAACCTAACCTCAAATTAAAGTGTCGCCAGAGCCCTCCCATTCGTAGCTCTAGTGCGTACAGACATAATTCAAAAAAAACTCAAACCTAATACATAACTCAAATTTAATATGGAGTGCTATCAAAACAATTTTGCATGTGATTTAATCTTTTTATTAGATTTCAATACCACGATATTCATTCAAGCACGCGATCAAAAACAAAACATTTTTATTATGTATTTCAATAAATATCCAACAAATACTACTTATTAATGATAGGATTTATAAACTGTTTAAAATGCTATTTTATATTATTTTCTAAAAAACATCTTTTCAAAGTTTCTTAAAAGTATGAAGAAAAAGTATTTTGAAAGACACAAACGGGTTTTATAAAAAAAACAATTAACAAAATACTATTCAACTTCTATTCTAAGAAATAGGAAAACAGATTTGAGAACTCTGTTTCTTAAATAAATAATACAAAGAAAAATACCCTCCATGATGACATGTTAACCAACACTAACTCGAAAAAAAGCCTTGACAAAAAAATGCAAAAGACAAAAATGTCATTACATTTATTAAAAAGTATAGGATTTTAAAAAATATAATTTACGTTGTAATGTAAATAGCCAAAACCAATCTACCTTAGTAAGCCTTATTCTGACAAACTATAGATGCAGCCCCATAACCTAACGACATGTATAAAAAACTTGAAAAAATAAAATTGTTTTAATCAACTAAGTTATATTAAATATTTATAAATGTAGTTAGACATATTTTAATGGGCGATGAAATAACCTCTCTTCTGAGTATATTTTGGTATAAATTAACAATCAATAACACAAGCTTTCGTCGTAGATACATGTCAGTATACTTGGTGTTTAACAATACGAGGTGCATAATAACCCTTTAAATGCCTAACACTGTTTGATACAAAACCATCTCAGTCTAGTCTAAATGGTTGGTTAGGGCCTCGCCTAATCTGAATTCTCCAGCTTGGTTAAGATCCTAACGGTTCGACATCCCAGTAAGGTATTCAACAGGCATCTACATTGTTTGGCTCTTGTCCATAAAATATGTAAGCGTGTCTCTTATGGTTGTATTTGTATTCATACTTGTGTTAAAGGAGTTTAACTTCTTGGGGGCACTCACATTTCCATGGGCAAAGACAATAACATTTTACTCCTCAACTATTTGCAAGGTATTATTAAAGAAAACCTTTTAGGTTTGTTTAAAATAACTTCATTGAAAGGTATTGTGGAAAACCTTTTAGTATTTTAAAAAACTCGTTTTTTTGTTTTTAAAGGTATTTTAGGAGGTATTGGATGGAGGTATTTTGTAGGTATATGGTCTGCAGGAAATAAACCTCGAAAGGTTTCCTACATATTTTACTCTGCTGAAGGTTTCTCACGAATACCTGGGAGGTATTTTACGGAAACGTAGTAGGTTTTTTATACAAACTACGGAAGTTTTTTTCAATACCTACTAGGTTTATAAAGAAATACCTTATTTATTTGTGAAGAAGAGAAACTTCAACAGAAGTATTTAATAAGAAACATTTGGGGTGGTTTATTTCGTGCACCATTAGCACCAAAATATACCTCCATCAATAACATCTAAAATACCTAAAATATACCTCTGAAGAGAAAGCTTATTAATACCTTAAAAATACCTTGGGATTTTAGTAAGGGAATCCAGAAAACTTGTTTAAAACATTAATTTCATTTAAGATCTAACAGATTTGGATATTATTTGAGAAAAATTAGCAATTTTATCAGAATGAAAAGTGTATTTTGGTTAAATTGTATTCAGATAACTTTGTATGTAAATATTACCTTACAAGTGTTTCCAACTAACGGAACAACCGCACTTTTCCAAATGCCTTTTTACTCTTTGTTTTAACCAAGTTAGGTTGGCAAGGAGTGTAGTCAATGACAAAAGAAATTTGCGTAAAAAGATACTACAAAGGCAATATTTGAACTTGTATCTCATACAAACATTGCAAAACTTTATCGTAACTTTACTCCGAAAAACTTGTAGAAAATATGTGTGTGAAAATAGTAGTAACCTACAATTGTGTTGAGAGAAAAATATTTTTAAAATATAAAAAAATTAATTCGAATACATGTTCGTAAGTATGTTCACAAATGCCCACGCGAAGACCTTAGCAATATAAAATATAATTTTAATACGAGGTTTTTGTGAATAGTGTAAAAATTTGGCTGAATGCTGCCCCACAAAACTTTTGGCAGCATGCGCTGCCATCTATTTTAACGAGGTTAACTTCCAAAAAATTTATAGTGTAAGGTTACACCACAATATGGGAGAAAGCTTGAAGCTTCCTACGATTTTACGAAGTAAAGTAAAAGAAAAGTTTTACAGTGAAGAACTCAAAACTTTTTAAGTGACCCGAAAACATTTTCTTCTCCTTTTTATTCCCTTCTTGAAAATACTATTTTCTCAAAAACCTTAACTCACTACAAAATGCCATTGATATAAATATGAAATTTTACATTAGGCCAATTGTTTTTTTTTTATAAATATCTAGATTTTATACTTAAAACACACTTTATGTAAATGAAACACATTTACATGCATAATTGGCCATATTAGAGACAGTTAACACTCACATCTTGGCAGAATTGATACTTTAAAAAAAAGGCTTTACACACACACTATGTTTATAGCATGGAGGTCTAGTCACGATCATCAACTCGTGTGAATTCCACCGCAAAAACAATGATTTTGAGCTTAAAACATGAAAATCCACCATGGAAAATTTCAATTATTGCAAAACGAGGCATGTATTCACCTTTAAGGTCCTAGCCAAAGAAAAAAATTCTTCCAAATACACGATTTTTCCTTTTTCTGAACATCCTATTATTGTTAGTTGGAATTTCGTCGAAGCATAACAGCAAATCTGCAATATAAGCAGTTCCATATCCCCATATATATAGCTCAAACCTCATCTTACAAAGCAGTTACCATTTTCTTTTGTTCAAGCTATTTTTGCTCATAAAAATGATTATCTTAAAAAACCAGACATTTTGTTCTATAAGATTTAATAGTGATATTTCTCATGGAGCAGACACCATAACAATTACTCCGTGGTCACGATTTGTTGGACAGTTAGAATTTAATTGATTCGCGTTTTTTTGTGAATAAACAACGAATTTTTAACAAATGTTTCTTTATCTCGGCATGATTTGTTATAATGTTTTTGAAATGGTTAAGCAGTTGTAGTTTTTAAGGACATAAAGCGAAGGTCATAAGAACGAATTTCTTGTTTTCTAGGTATTTTCTTTGATTTTCAATTTTTATGAATATTCTGGATTCTTTTGTAATACGTTTGAATCTTTGCTTGTAACAATCGCATTATCATTGTAAATGGAAATCGCCCCTCTTAAACTGCATATTAAATTCTTCAATTGTAACCTTTTAAAAACAATATATATATATTTTTAAATATGTTGCATAATAGCAAAAAAGAAGTGTAAGGTCTATATATTTTTTATGAATCTTTAAATGGCGATAGATTTATATTTAATTTCGAGGTCGCATAGCTTTCTACCTTAAAAATTAATGTTAAAAATTTTTACATTTTCAAAACTGGTTCGAAACCAAAGAAGAATCCTAGAAAGTATTTTCCCATATAAAGCTTCTAAACTTTTATATATTTACGAAAATAATTTCAAACTCTGAGTCGCTTCAGATCGTCTTGTTTCTTCAAAATGTAAATATAGAATATACAATAAAATGTCATTAATGCACGATAAAAATGTAAAAATATTTCCATTCATACATTAGTTCCCACCATTTAAAAATCAATTAAAAATAAAATTGCATATTCATTTGAATTTTTTCCAAAATAATAAAACATTTCTCAAATATGTCTGATCATCTCCAAACAATCGTCCATTTTGCAGTGTTATTACCTTATGTCTGTCTATTGTTATGCTAACAATATAATTGCTGCTTTTTTCCAATTAAGAATAACAAAAACTACGTTTCGAATATGTGTGCATCACTTGCAGCTGATCCTGCCTGCCAAAATTGTTTGCCTTTTTGTCTTTGAAAGTCAAACAATTAATCTTTATTAGTCATTTTGTTCTCATTGTTTAATGACAGCCCTTATTGTTTAGGAGTGGGCTCTATATTGTTTTATGAATTTTCTATCTTATGTGTTTGAGTAAACAGTTCTATGAGCTTATTTAAATATTTTTATTATTTTATTGCTTTTCCGTAAATGATTAAATTTCTTAGTGTTTGTAGATGCAATTGCGCGAGTGATTAATCTGTTTCAAACCTATTTGTCTTTTGAATGTCTTTGTTTGTCAATTCTGAATTCCTTTTAAAAATAGTTTTCTGTTTGTAAATATTGGGAATGACTCTGATCTTGAAATTATCGGTGTTTTTTTTTAAAATTAACGTTTATATTTATATTAGCATTCATATTTATCAGGTTTTTTTGTAATCTAAATTCATATTGTATGATTTGTTTGACAAATGTGATCTATAAATTTAGTTGTATTACGCAGTTGAGTTTTCCCATGAATTCTTATAAACAAATTTTATTGTAATAAAATCCATTATTACAATAAAATTAAAAACACTAGAATGCCATATAATATTCTTTTTAACTGATCTTAAAGTGGTAAAACAGTAGAGTCCAAATTGTCCAAAAATCGGTTTATAAAAAAAAATCCCGAGCCTTTCGGTTAAAATAAGAAATGTATACGCATAAATAAATACACAAAAAATAAATACGAACTTACAAAGTTGGATTTATTTCAGAAAATGCAGAATTTTTTTTTTTTTTTTGTGCGCACAATTTTGGTCCTGTATCCTTCGGATAAGCGGGACTCTACTGTAAATTATATTTCGATTTCGTTGCAAATTCATGCATTTTACACTAAAATTTCCTATTAATCGCAAACAAACAGCTTTTTTTCTGTTATCACAAAGGATAGATTCGTTTTTATAAGCTAATAAGGAAAACTGCATGTTTTACTTTCCTTGCATTAATATGTACTCATAGACAGGAAAAAAGCTAATTAAAGCATTAAAGTGATATTAAAATGTTTCTATTTGATTATGCTTAAAATTTTGTTTAGTTGTCAAATAGATGACTTTTGTAAATAATTTTTTTCTTTGCTTCATTTTTATACAAGTTTTATTGTAGTTTTAGTTCACCAAACATAGTTTAAAATTTTACGTGTAGAATTCCAGCTTGCAAATATATTTAAAGAAAATATATTTAAATGAGTAGAAAAGTGTGGAAAATTGCTCCGTGTCAGACATCTGATCAATCATGTACCTTAAATGAACTTTCAGCTTCTTAAAAAACACTCCGAAAATTGATGGATCATCTCTTCCCAAACACTCCAGATAGATAAGATGCTGTGCTGCTTTAGGAAGAGAACACTTATAACATTTCCCAGTTTTTAATTTGGAACTTATTTAGTTAATCTCAGTTCCCGTTGATTTTTATTTATCAAAAAGACGTAATTTCGTTTCAATTTAATATAGCTGTAAAATGATGACACATTCTACATGTCCTGTCGTGATGAATATGGTGACGTGTTGGGTAAAGACATTCTGTTTGAAAATCAATGGTAGATTATTATCCAACGCTATTTTTTTTTTTTTAATTTCTTATGTTGCATAGAATTGCGCAGGTGTAAACTACACAAAATAAAATCATTACCACATAAAAATATCGTAATTACAAATACAACGATAACATTTACATAACTTTTAAGCTGCTTTGTGAAATAAATGTTTATTTAAAAATTATTATAGCATTATTAAAGTATAATAGCATTAAACCCCCCTTATTTCAGGAGAACAAATGCATACAATAGATAATTTAACATCATTTATTAATATTTACTAAAGCATTAAGTAATATCTTTATATTCTTTTTTTATATTTATGTAATCTTGTATTATTAAAACTATAAAATATCCGATTGTTATTATAATTCGCATCCCCTACAATTACGGAATTCTACGATTCCCAGTCAAAATGTTTCTACAACTTAAGATCCAACCAACAATAACAGGGTGGGACAACAAATTTGTCAATCACAGCAACAAGATTCACCAAGAGTTCCACACTGTGAATTGGATGGCATTGTTCTCGATTTTAATGGGTGTCCATCACAAGTTTATGCAATTGGGAAGGGATGATAAGCGATGCCGATTGTGCTTAAGAGCAAGAAAGATTCAAGTCCAAAAATGAAGCAATGGAGGGACGGGTTATTCCGAAATGTAGTTTGCTCTGTTACAGATAATGAAATAAAAATATTATTTAAGCTTTGAAATTTGAATATTTAGAGCGATAAATGCATTTCAACAATATTAGTAGAATATTATCTATAATATTTTTATTGGAGAAGAATTTATCATCTCGGGGATACAATTAAAAAACATATTAGGCATAAATTTGATTTCTGATTTAAGAAACTAGAAATTAATAAATTATTAGGCACCTTTTAGGAGACTTACTACTTACTAAAATATAAATCCAAACCTGGAAATATTTAAAGTTACAATATAATGTCTACAAATAAAAACTTCAAAGTGGTACAAAGTAATCCATTAGCAAAAATCCAAATTGCTTTAGTAAAGATAAAAAAAGTGAATACATTTTGTTAATTCTCAACTAAAAATTTATTTATTTTTTAACAATAAAATATAACAATATAGTAGAACAATATATAACATAGTACACTCAAAAAAATGAATGCTCAAAAACGAAACGAATTTTTTTTAATTTTGACGATTCGTTTACTGGGCAAATCCGCCCGAGTTTTTCATTTCCTCAGTGAAATTTGAATCGTCATTTTTTTAGGATTTGAATGTTGTGTCGTCTAATCTAATATTTTGTTTTTTTTGAGCATGCATGTAGTACAACAACAATGAGATTCAAAATCACGGATCCGGAATCGTCATCACGATCGTAAAGAATGATTCGCGTCGAAACTCAAAAGTCAGTTTGATAGTTTGACGAAACAAATTTCAAAATTAACGAAAATGAGGCTTGAGGATTCATGAATCGTCAAAAAAAAAAGTGTATAATTCGAGAGAGTGTATTGTAGAATTACTTGAAGAAGACTTATGCCTCTTTAACTCCCGAGTTGTTTTTGAGTAGGAAACCCACTGCACGCGTTTCACTTGCCGTTTGATTCCATCCGTCACTTCTCAGGGTGTGTAGAAAAAACTGAATTAAATTTTTTTAAAGAAGAGAGTGTGTCATTTGATGGTCATTGAGCGTGGGATTTCGATTTGCAAGTTTCAATTGGTACAATTACGCATCGTGTTTTGTAGGTAGGTAGATTTTAAATTATCGTCGCACTAGAGCTACACGAGGGCTATTGGCGACGGGCGTCGTATTTTAGAACCACAGTCAAGTGACGCGCCAACACCTGAATAGGCACCCAACGCAACCGTTAAGGGCGACATCGTACGCAGCGTTAGGACTTTGGAGCATATTTAACGTGCACTCCCCTACACGGGGTATTATCCATCAGACAATTTTTGGGCTGCACGGGCCGTTTATAGGTCGGCAGTTATTTTGGCGATGCCCGCACCCGAACCTGGGACCTTCCGCACGCTAGGCGACTGCCTAACCGACTGCTCCCCAGCCCCTTCGTGTTTTCCAATATTACTTGCAATTACCTCATATGAAATACACACTCTTAAAACAAACGAGCGATTTCAACTCAGTCTGATTAATTTTCACTCCTCTATAGTAAGAGTGTAAGGTATTGCACAGTGGACAAAAATTCGAAATGGAGATTTTGTGTATTCTGCACCTTTTGGAGAGTGGTGATCCCGAGAAAGGGGTTCACAAACGTCGTTCCATCTATTGACTCCTTGTGTCTGCCTGAAAACACTCTACAGTTTGAACGAAATGAGCTGACTTCAAATTTGGTACACGAGTACATTCACCTGTCATATAAACTTTTCGAGAAAATTGCTCATGAAGAAAAATTGGTTGAAAAAATTGAGCAATTTTTTTTTAGCTGTAAAAGGTATTCAAAGGTTATTAAGTATTTTTAACAAATACATGTTAAATATTTTTTACATGAATAAAACGACTTAAAGATATATTGAGAACTAATTTTTAAATATTTTCAATTTTTCTATCTGATCATGTTATCAGAACGAAAATACTTTTTCCTCCAAAGTGACATTTGTTCATTTTAAAATTGTTTCTTGAGGGTTTTTTTGAAAACACAAAATATGACATGAATATTTAAATAAGATCTATCAGTGTGTTGCATCTAGTATATCTTTGAGTTCCTAAACTGTTTGCTAATCCATACTCAATACTAAGCTATATATAATAACCCTCACTTCTACGAACTATTAGGTCAAAAAGAGAATTGTTGCTTTCGCAACAAAGTTTTCATCATAAAACAAATACGTAAAAGTTTTACAAATACAGTTATTCACAGTCAGTAGTGTGGCATATTGTTTAATAAATACGTCTATTTAGATTTAGTATCACACCGGGTGATAATGACAAATCAATAATGACATTTTCGGTTCTTCGGCGAAACTATGAAACCAATACTTATATGGAAACTTCGCTCACTTGTAGTTGAGGAATATAAGGCACAAATACTTGTCCCAAGTATTATACAGATGCTATTTGGGTATTGAATCAAGAAGTATCGGATACTGTGCTTCGACTGGACTTGTTGTAAGGTACTATTGCTAAGTGGTAAATAATGACTTGGAGTTCTTCCTACACACTCTTTTTAGGACATATTATTTGTTTTCTAACTTCTATGTTTCAGTGGTATTTGTTATTAGACACCGCAGTTTACAGATAAGAACTTTTATATGGAAAATACAGAATTATACGAAACGTCTAAGGGATAATGGAGGGGAGGTTGTTTTTCCGATCTTTTCAAAATAAATCTGAGTAGTTGATGAAGGTATATAGATTTCATTCCCAGCAAATTATTTTTCTGGTTGTATCTGACAATTTTTTTAACGATACTTTTTTAAATAGATACGTTTTTAAATTGGTAATTGTTTTTAAAAATATTTTTTAAAAAATGCCGACTATTTTTCTACAAAGTCTATTGAAATAAGTAACAACTTATATTTTAGATTTTAAAAGTTATAAACAGTGTTTCATGCTTTCCTTATAAATATATTGATTTTCCCTGTAATATTTTGCAAGAGATAACGAGGATTTATTTATGTTATTCGTGATAACTTAGTTAACAAACTTTCAAAAGATGAAATTCGTGGTTTATAAAGGGTCGACTTGATTGGAGAAAGTTATGTTGAATACTTTCCGAATAAATAAACCGTCATATACATATTAGACAGCTGGTTACGTTAAATCTTCATGAATATTAAACATTTTAACATCATTCACAATTCATCTGCCATCAAAAACCAATAGTTTGTGTTCGCTTTTTCCTTCCCGGATTCAACTTATTCTTTCGGATACCACACAAATGTCACCAATTTTACTCAATGATTAATCCGCAGCTTAAAATCCCACTTAAATTACCTCACTAGTCCTTTTCAATTTTCATCCCTCATATTTACCTTGATCCTTAAAAAAAAGAATATGCATGGTTATCAATAAATCGAATTGGTTTGGCCAAAGCTTTTTCAACAGTCTATAGAATAAAAAAAGCTGCGGATTCGTTCAAAGTTGAAAGATTTTATAGTGTCTTTGAAATTTATATGCTGCAAATTTATAGCTGGATTATGTTATACTTTCTTGTTCCTATATTCGATAGCCAGATTCTTGAGAATACCATTTAAAAGTTACTTATCCTGATGACTTAAAAATCCCGCCTAACATTACTTCACGCGTCATTAGTATTTCAATCTTCATATTTAGCTTGACCTTTACGAAAAATAAATACGCTAAGTAACCAACAAAATACAGAAAAGGATTGCTGGTGATCCATTAAAAAAGGTGAAACATTCTAGTGTCTTCAGAAATTCATCTGCCACAAATTTGGACCGAGATTCTTTTATTTCTATTTCTATTGTTCCAATGTTTTGTTATTCCAATACTTAATAACCAGATTCCTGAAAATACCATTTAAAGAGTTACTCATGCTCATGACTTCCAAAATCCCACCTAACATTACCTCACTCGCCATTAGAATTTCCCTCACGCATATTCATCTTGGCCTTTACCTCGAAAGAAACAAAAGACGCTGTTTACGGGGGGTCGCGTTCATAAAGGGAGCTTGATCCCTCCAGGGGTTAACAGGCAACATTGTTAAACATCCTCACGCGCCCTTGCTTTGTTACGTAGGCGGCTGTGACCCCGGCAGCGAGGGGGTCGCGCGACCCCTCGGGCCATATTTCGCGTATTTCACTGTTATTATTATCGTTGTTGTTGGAGGTATCCTCTTCAGGAAATTGTCTTGAAGGATTCCCTCGGAAACAATTGAAGAGCTTTTTTAGTGGAAGAACGTGCTAAGTGACAGCGAGAAAATGAGCTTCAAAGTTTTTCGTCTGCACTTCGTTACGTTACAATCTGTACTTGCAAACCGTAAGAAAAAATTGCTACATTTTAAATTTAGGAAAAATAGGAAACTTGCTGTCTTTAGGATGGAATAATATGTTCATTGACACAAAAATCCTAAATTTTTCAATAATTTCACTTGGCACGTTTTTCCACTAAGCTCTACAATTGAAGAGCTTAGTGGAAGAACGTGCAAAGTGACAAAATGGGTGAAACCGAGAAAATGAGCTTGAAAGTTTTTAGTTTGCACTGAGATCTGTTGAAAACGGTACTTGTAAACCGTAAAAATATACTTAACCTAAAGTTTACGAAACAGGGGAAATGTGTTATCGATATAGAAGGTAGTTATGTTTTCATTGGTACAAAAATCTCAATTTTTTTCAGAATGTGACTTAGCACGTTTTTCCACTAAGCTCTTCAATTGTAAAGACACGGGGATGGTTGGAAAAATGCAATGGCCTCCGGGGGTACATCGTGATTCGTTTTTTTTAAAAACAATCTAAATTTAGATGGGTTCTATTGTTCTGGATGGTTTGGTGGTACATCATTTGGCTTTGTTCGTTTCGTCTTGGGGGAGGGTGCAATTGTGTGGTCAAAACGAGATTGCGTGTTCTGAGAAAATGACGCCCTATCGCTATTGAAAAGAAATGTGATGTATGTTTCTTAATTTTGCACTATATCATTTCAGTCTTAATTATTTTTGGAACAGTTTTCTTTGCTTTTATTGGCATCGTTTCTTTATGCCGCACCACTAAAATCAGAAGACCTGCTTATTAAGCCGAGAGCCTAACTGAGTGTTGATTTTGAATAAAGTGAGTGCGCGTTTCGTATAGTGTGAGTGCATTCTAAATATGCTTTAATGTCCGGACGCCGCGTACGATGTCGCCTTTAAAAGTGGCATTGGGTGCCTACTCTGGTATAGTCTCGTCACATGACTGCAATTTTAAATTATGTCGCCGTCACCAATAGCCTCCATGTAGCCCTAGTGCGACGATAATTCACCTTGTGTCATTGTGTGTCTGAATGAAACCCACAAGTGTGTCTGAAATGAAAGTATTGGTTCGTTTTTAAATGACTTTCTAGTTTCGCTCATGAAATCATAATGGCCAACAGTTTTGTTCTTAACATCTATTAAAAAAAAATTAATGCCAGGGGCACAGAGAAGGATAAACAGTTTTATGGTTTCAAGGGTGGCTTTTTAACATGAATTTAGATTAGAGGTATTTCATGAAATTTCTTCGTATATAATCTCGAAATGTTCCGTGAAAAATTATTATTGCTTTGAAACTTAATTTAATCATTTAAAATAGTAAGAGGGTTGATGTCTAGTATAGAGGACACCAGGGTTGAAGAATTGTACTTACATTTGGATAATAGGCACATATACAATATACAACAATTTCTTTAAAAGAAGTTATTTATTTTTAGTGTCATAAATACAAATCACGTACAAAAGGTAATTTTTATGCGCATTACCCGGATCCCAGGCATTTATAAATCAACGAATATTTTCTTTTGTTGGGCACGATTCCGAAAACTTTTAATTTGGCCTTTCTACACGCGTCTCTTTCCCCAGGATCGGGGGCGGAAGATTATATTCAGAATACAGCGGCCACATAAACACCTGTCACGATCAGGTATGTCTCCAGGAATGCAGTATTGGGTTCTTTTTAGATAACAGAGATTCAATGATCTATTATTTGTCGGATGGCGTTTTTCGTGCTTTTTCCTCTTTCAAATTAATAAGATAGACTTAAAAATAACCACCTTTCAATTTTAGTTGAAATAAATTAAATTAACGAACAACCAACGTATAAATGAGTCAACAATTTGTTTACGGCTTTTAGGGCCTTCCGTAAGGACCTTCGTTAAACGGTCCTTATCCACACCGACACATCTCTAACGACGAAGATTAACTTATTAACCATCTATCGTCGTAAAATGGTCTGTACATCAGGGTTCGTTAAACAGAGCTTTTAGAGGGGTAGGATTAATGTCGCTGAACAGTTACATAAAATTCGGTGAATGTTCAAAGTTTAAAAATTTATTGTAAATAAAAATAGCACAATTCGTCCCATTATAATTAATTATTTATTAAAGCCCATCACTTGTGATTATATTTTCTTCCATTTACTCCCCCCTTCTCAATGAAAAATTTATTGATAAAGTAAAATTATGTACTGAATAATAAAGTTTCTAAATTTATGCCAGAGCTGAATGCTGCTACGTATGCACCAATCTGCTCTTACGCGCAGGCCGTTGAAAAAACGGTTGACGAACCAGATGGGGAAAAAATGTCGCGAGAGATGTAGCTTTAAAATGACCTTTGTGCCTATTTAACTGATTTAAAAACCCTTAGACAACCGTAAAATAAAATAATGAGCCAACTAAGAACAAAATAATCACTTTATTGATTTTACATTTATTAGCTACGAAACGTACTGCTCATGTAAAGACTCCTGAGGCTTGTCTTACTCACCAGGTTTATAAGAATAACCCTTTAGTGTTTCTTTAACTCCGACACACGTCTCTTCTTCTTGAGCTGCAACAATGGCCATAAAACACTGGGCAAAAGGCAGGACCTTCTTAAGAGGAGGCGCATAATTAAAGCACCGCATTTCCTCCTACTCCATGGGTCAAGGCCTACCCCCGGTCAATACCAAAAAGAATCTTTCTGCAGAAGATTAAGCATTTAAAAGTCCGGGATCTAACTTAAGGCTGCAAGACAATGCTTTAGTCGCACCCAGAGCAAGAGTTGGTACAAGCTGTACCTCACAGCCAAAGGGGTGTAATGACCTGTGTTTGAATTTACAGTAATATCCTGAGATCCTAAGAACACTAGCTTGTTGAGCTATTTTAGGGAAAAAATAGCATTAATGAATAACAAATAGGTTGTCTGGTAGGAATCAGCAGTGGCTGGCTTGCTATTATAAAAGGTTTAGTTTTATTTGTGTAGAAATGTTTTAGATAATTTAAAACAACAGGCTCTCTAATTTTTTTTGTCTATGCAGAGCTAACATTTTGAATTTCTTCTGTCTACTTCTGGGTGGATAAAATACCTGAAACATACCTAAGTACGTCGTATTATTTTAAACTCTGGTTTAGTGATGATTCGCATACGGCACAGCTTTTTAAATATATGCACCTATGGACTTAGGGCTAGAAACAAATGTACATTACAAGCACCAGTCCAATGTATACGAAACTACTCATTGGCTAGATTGTTTACTCCGCATTGTTAAAAACTTAATAATGGTTCCTATTAGCTGTAACGCTTGTGTGTGTAGCTGTGTGGTGAAAATTTCAACAGCCGTTGCAAGCTACTACGAATAGTAGCTTGCAACTTCTACTAGTATTTCTATAATGAAAGGGATAGAAATTGAATTATAGATATTAAGATGAGGTTCAACTCCTCAAATTAACACAATACTTAAGCGGTAACATTCCTTGGTAATATGTTTTAAGTCAAATAATTCATGGATTAAATACAAATGTTTCTCAGGGTAGCAGGCGTTTTCGATTTTTACTCTCGTCTGACGTTTCAGAGACATTGGCCACACGAATAGCGATTTTTACAAAATACAACAGTCAACAAGTCAGCCACAGCGCTACGATCACATCACTTAGAAAAACCAAAGTTATGTCATTTTACAACTGCAATGTTTATGTCAGATGGAAACTAATGATATGTCTTCAAACTTTCTACCTTAAATCTGAAAACCTTCTCTTTCGTCTGTCTCGACCGTCTTATCCCCCTTCTGCTCCGAGTTGCTACAATTGAGAATAACTTTTTCCGTAGACGCCTATCTTGTCAGTCTTTTATTCCTTCCTGTGTCTTTGTGGGTGGCTGTGATAATAACACTTGGCTATGGGTGAAGAAAAGCATCTTGGAAATGTTGGTGACTGTCGCGGTTTTCACATGCAAATATGGTTGGTGGTTAGATTAGTGAAAAATTAACAATTTTCTGAGGAAGTCGGTGCTTTTGAAATAATAATTGCATGCAAAAATAATTGGATTGTGAGCTTATGGATATGAGCTTTTAATTTTGATTAATGGTTTCGATTCCAGGTGAACAATTTGGTTAATTTAAGCAATGAGAATCAACGAATGACCAATGAATAAATGGATCAACTACTTGTTAAAGGATTTAAATTAAATGCTTCAAATAAGTGAAAGTAATAAATTTTCGTTGAATAAGTATGCTAACCTATAAATGATGCTACTTAAATCACAAAAGAATAATTAAACCTTTTGTATACGATAACTTACATGTGTGTCCATGTAGTTCAGCTTTTACGCAACATAGAATCCTTATTTTTTTTAATGTTAAATGAGGGTTTTGTGTGTGTGACGAATAGGCTCAGAAAGTGCGCAACTGAAGTTCATAAAATTGCACAAAGATCTATTTACGCTAAGAGGTTGCACAGGCGTTAGAGAACAGCATTCAGAATTAATCATTTTAGTTTTTTTTAATTACAAATCTTTTTTAATTCTTAACTCGAACAGCATTTTTTTTTTACTGCAACCTAACCTCAAAAAGTGCTACCAATTTTGTCTCCTGCAAAATGGCGAGTGCATGCAGTAAAGAAAAATTGCCTCATTCAGACAATATCAACTTGATCATAAAAGTAATTTTTTACTTAATTAACTGATGACATAACCAAATTATAAACAATTTATTTTTTTAGCATGTACTAAATCGATTATCCCCATAAAATACTCCGACGTTGATTATAGCACAGATCTTTGCTAACTATCTACTGCTTGCAGTACCAGACAACATTTGCCGCATGAAATTGTACTGTTTTTTGCTAACTGACGTCATTGAGGTAGTCTTTTTAAAACACATTTCAAAGTAAACTCCTTCCATATATAAATCATCCATGACGAACTAAAAATAGTTATGAACACTTGCCATCTTGACCTCTTCAACCCTAGAACAAATATTAGTCAAGTTTAAACCCCAAGAGACCCAAATAAATTCTTTACAGGTAAGATTGAAAGACAAGGAAACTTCTGTGACAATCTTGGTGACATTTTGCCCACCCCTGAGACCTACCTTTCAGAGGCCCCGTCTCGGAATTTCGGCTTGTCTATCCAAAGAAAGTCGTTTTCGTGAACAAGTGACCTCCTGAAGATATCTTTGGACGTTTTTTGATGATTTATTGGCATAATAATTTGTTATAAGTGTTGGAGACTTTCCGCCTGAGTAGTAGAATGGTAGTTAGATTTTCCTAAGTCTTTTTTTTTTCTTAAGTTTGCTGGAAGTTGCTTCTTTTGAAATGTATAGAATGAGTTTTTCCCCATCAGTTGGTTTATTAAAGCTAGTCTGCTTGAAGGTAGCTCCAAATTTTTTTTTCCTAAATATTCTATAGCAATATAAGGGCTGGGAAGCCCAGTCGGTTAAGCACTCACTTAGCATGCGGGAGTTCCCAGGTTCGGGTCCGGGCATCGCCCAAAATAGCTGCCGACCTATAAACGGCTCGTGCAGCCAAAAATGTCCGACGAATAATACCCCGTGTAAGGGAGTGCACGCCAATAGCCCTCGTGTAGCTCTAGTGCGACGATAATTCAAACCTAACCTAACCTATAGCAATATATAAAGATGTCTCTGAATATGTTTTACAAATGTAATAACTATCCTGACCAGATTTGTTTAGTGATTAACTTTTCGGCCATTAAATTTTCATAAATCACATTTCAGTTACATAGCTTTTACTTGAAAAATGTATAACAAAAAGTAAAAGTAACTATTTGCAATTTTTTTAATAGCTAGATAGTTGAATAACTAACTAAACTACATTGATAAATGTGTCTGAGCACCCTAGCATTTACTTAAGAGTTATATCCCCAAAGTACTTTTTCAATTGCAAACAATTGTATGTCTAAAAATGGGACATATTCAAAATATATGAATGTAAAAATTTAAAATTTTCCCTTTCAGTCCCAATGACGATTTGGCATCATCATTTAGAATTTTTTTCTGATCGTCTAGAGCCATTTCTGACATCAAAAAGCACGTCATCCGATTCTTCAAACTTTTTTCTATTAGAAAATATTTTTTACTAATCCCAATAGATATCATCCCTATTATTTTTTTCTTCTAAAATTATGATCAGAAACATGATGATGCCAAAGGGCATCACTGGGACTGAAAGGGTTAAGAATTTGTGAAATTGTAATTAGCTTACACTTTGTAATAGGCTTTTGTAATTTTAATGAATTTATCTTCGAAAATCATTAATATGAAATAAATTGAGTTTTAATTTCATGTTTTCTCGAAGACATTCTTCAGATCATCTTTCCAAGACCCCAAACGAAAATCCCCGCGAACTTTTCTAAGACCATTCATTTTGGACAAGTCCGCCCAAACAGCGTTCCTGTTTCAACTTTCAGAGGCAACGCAGCCCACACTCTGTCATCCGCCGACTTTTGTCTCTGAACCGGACCCAACAGGGGGAGGGAAACAACAAGCGAACCCAGCTTCAGATTAGGCAAATCTGTTATTCAAGAGCATATTTCTCTTTTCAAGAAACTCCTGGAGGGCCTACAAAGCGGACTTAATAGCTTTTAACCCCGCCATCAGAATTAATGGAAAACATGGTAATACGCGTATAATGAAGATTCCGCCAACGCCCTATTCTCACAAGTCCATTGTCGGGGGGATTACCATCAAGAAAGACGACCCTTTTGTTTTGAAGGGGTTGGCCCCTGTTAATAGTGGGTAGCACAAAATCCCCTGTTCTACTTTAATGCTTATAATGTTCACCTTTTGGTTGTGTCTTCAGACCCCTGAAGATTAGGAGCGTTTGCGTTATTTTACCTGGTCGGTCGCCGTCTCAGATTGCTGTTGTCGACTTTGTTGTTTTAGCTGATTTGGGGAGAAGTGTTTTGATAAATGGTCAAGGTGTAATTGGATTGGAATATTCTTAGTGAAAGAACTTTTATCCTCGGATAGAACTAATCCTGGATTCTCTTTTGTACTTATGTTTCGGGCATTAAACAACTTTTAAATATCTAATATTTAAATGTGATCATGTAGGCTGTTCGTTGAAATCTTACCCAAACCTTTTAGTTTCTTTACTCTTTGAGAACTGGATCTGGGCATTACTTAGTGCTGTGGCTTTATATATTGCTTTATATAGGGATTCAATAGGGTTATATACTTATTATATTTACTTCATATATGGATCTGACACAATTATTCTGATTGACATTTAAAAAATAGAGTATAATGCATGTAAACACTGTACTCATTTACAGAATGAAATTGTTAATATAACCAATGTAAACCGACACACTTTATAAAAATTGTTAGTTCAAGAAATGTTTTAAATGTAAGTCAATATTCAGTGCATAAGTGTATGCAAATATACGGTGTTTAGTAAGCTTACTTCAAAATAGGTATAGCATTACATCGACACCCAAAAACGCATAGTAACGTTCCACACTTTTTACACTACATAACTGTGATCGTTTTACAAACTTCCTCATTTACAACAAGCAAACAGCTTTTCACTATAAAAACCCTTCACCCATTTCACACCCCAAACAACAATATTTAATGCACAAACAACTCTATATCAAAAGAGTCGCGGCATATTCGGGCCGAGGTAATGGCATTAGGCCTTTTCGACAAAACACTCGGACACGGTATCCAGTAAACACATCCGCCCACCAGGCCCCCTTTGTCCAAACAGCCCTCGCTTTTGTTTCTGCTGCGCTGTCAGCATTGTTATTGTGGCCGCTACAATGGCAGGCCTCTTCCATTTAGCTATTCGGGTCAGGAGTGGATGGAATTCCATTGTGTCGTGCTCCTCGACAAAAGGTCCCCGTGGGTCTTTCTGATGGCACCGAGAGAGAAAATAAAAGCCCTCCCCCGCCAGGAACAATGAACCAGGATGCCGCGTGTACAAAGCTCCGAATACAAACTCTTTTGGGGGATGACAATGATTCCGGAATACGGTCCGTTTTGTCATCGTGGTCTGTTCTTTTTCTGTCCTTGGCTTTGGTACAAATTGAGGATTCCAGCATGAAAGCTATGATTCTCTGAAGGCTTTAAAATATTATGGGTCCCACCCCACGCCATCGTAAGGAAAATGGGACCTCGAATACAAAATTTTGAGATACAAAGGGCCTTAGTACAAACTTTGGAGCCCAGTCGGTTAGGCACGCGCCTAGCGTGCGAAAGTTTGCAGGTTCGGGTCCGGGCATCGCCAAAATAACTGCCGACCTATAAACGGCCCGTGCAGCCAAAAATGTCCGACGAATAATACCCCGTGTAAGGGAGTGCACGTTAAATATCCTTCGAAGTCCTAACCCTGCATACGATGTCGCAATTAACGGTTGCGTTGGGTGCCTATTCAGGTGTTGGCTCGTCATCTTACTGTGGTTCTAAAATACGACGCCTGTCGCGATATTCAGGTGTCGGCACGTCACTTGACTGTGGTTCTAAAATACGTCGCCGATAGCCCTCGTGTAGCTCTAGTGCGACGATATTTCAAACCTATCCTTAATACAAACTCTTTTGAAGTGATGATAATGATTCCGGAATAAGGTCCGATTGGTCATCGTGTTCTGTTCTTGGTACAAATTGAGAATTCTGATATAAAATTGTCGTCAAACTTTCCTGAAGTCTTTGAGGTATTATGGATTGAAGTTGGAACAGAAAATGGGAACTCAAATTTTTTCAATTACAATATAGATGCTACCTAATAATTGTCCATTTTAATAGCGGTGCCCAGTTCTTTTTTGTTCATGGCATGTTTGTCAGATATTGAATGAAGAAAATGTCGAAATATATGAAGCAGAATGCCGCGTATACAAAGCTGCGAATACAAATTCTTTTGGGTGATTACATTGATTCCGCAAAACGGTCCGTTTTGTCATAGTGATATGTTCTTTTTCTGTCCTTGGTTTGGTGCAATTTGAGGATTCTGGTATGAAACTGTCTCCAAAAATACAAAAAAATATTAGAGAAGTAAAACATTTGAAGAAAATGTAGAAGAGGGAATCATAATGTGCTTTATTCCGTAATTATTCCACCAATTTTAAAATTCTGATTTATCACATCATGATTCATTACACCACGATTTAGAGTTATCGAAGAGTTTAATATTGACTCTTGAATTTCAGTGTTAAGATGCTAATGGAAATGAAGGAAGGAATTCTTTTTCGCATGGTATTTACACTCCTTTCCAACCTAATTTGGGTAAATAGAAATATGCTATGGAGAAGATGAAAAGAGTTTCATAAATTATTTGTGAATCATTCCAGAAAACATGTTTAAAACATTAATTTCATTTAAGGTTTAACAGATTTGGATAATATTTGAGAAAATTTAGCAATTTTATCAGAATGAAAAGTGTATTTTGGTTAAATTGTATTCAGATAATTTTGCTTGTAAATATTACCTTACTAGAGTTTCAACTAACGGACCAATCGCGCTTTTCCCTCTTCCCTATTACTTTTTGTTTTTACCCAAGTTAGGATGGCACGGAATCACACGGGAATGATACAGAAAGATTTCATGGGTAATGTGACCAGCAATCTACTTCCTAGGCATTTCTCTCACTGTTAATCTAACGAGAAAAAATATTTTTCGAAACCTAATCACTCCAGTCGCATTGAATATTTTATACAAACGGATTTTGTATCATAAATGTGGCATATTTAAATGTCTTAAAACTCATTTATATTGTTTAATTCTAGAGACTTTTAAAACCGCTACATTATAAAACATATTATTAAAAAAAACGTTTGTAGACTGTACAGCTTCTAATTTTTTTTCCAGAAGAAAGTTTAACAACGAGAGTCCTGCAGGAGAATTGGATTGTGTCCCTTTATACAATATTTTTATGCTGCATTATAAAATTCTTAATATTCAATAATAAAAGTGTTGTAGGAATTTTATTTAGTTAAGGTATGAGTCAACTCTTTAATACTAACAAAATGAAACATGCAATGTAAAATTCAACTTCTTTGATAAATGTTTAATTTTGATATAGTTTAATTAATAATCAACTTAATTTTAACGCTCCAGATTACCAAAGTCGAATAATGGTGTCAAAAAAGTTTTGAAATTAAATGGTTTAGAGCTATTTAGAAATTTTAGAAGCTGGCTTTCGGCATGGACTTTCTTGTGGTCTTAGCAAAACGGATAATTTCGAGCAAACACATTTATTTGGCTTATTTATTGTTATAAACCAGCTAAAACAACACATTTTAAAGAAACTTATTTTATTGTATGTTTAACGCTTTCCTTCACTTACTTTTTTTGTGCAATTGCAAAATACTGTTGAATTTTGAATACAATTAAAAATATTTTGATTATTAAGAATTGATTAAAATATTTTAATAATTTATGTTTTAAAGTTTCTTTAGCAAAGATTTTTAACTGCAAACAAAAATACATACATTATTTTTAAATTATGTTTAAGTTAAAAATACAACACTTGAGCATTTAAGTTAAACGTAAATAACTCCTTTAAAACATTAAACATCGCCAAATCCGAAATTAAGTTCCAAAATTCTCTACATGCTCTTCTTTTTGTTATTGTTCCTTTCATATTTACAAGGAAGTTTTTTGTATTGCTTTCTCCGAAAATACAATTTTCATATAAAAAGATCCCGCTTTAAATATGTGTTCATTAGGAGCACTTCTTTTGGATTTTCCAAAAACCCTTGAAGTTTTGAATTATGTCTATCACGGTTTTAATTTTGAACTTTGATTCATTAGTACATTAGTTAGTTTTAATTAGTACATTATTACATATTTCATTTATATCATTATTCCATTGATATGTATTGTGACAAGCAATGTGTTGACTGATTGAAAACATTTATTACTAATGCAAAAAAAAAAATCTAAGAATTTCATTGTAATACTTTATCTTAGATTCTTATCCTATTTTCTATTTTTAATGAATTGTCTAATTAGCTTTAATGTTATTTAGTCCGGCATCAATATTTATGCAATAAGTAACAAAAAATATTCCTCTTTTGGACAATCCGAATTGAAATAGTGAATCTTATCAATCCATTCGAGATTAAAAGAACTAATATTTTTTGACGAAATTGAAAATATTTGAAAAGTCTTTCGTAAAAAAATGAGTTTGAAGTTCATTTCGTCAAAAAGTTAGAAACGCTTCGTTATTTATGTAACAACTCTTTTGGTCAACTTTTTATGTTGTGAACCTTTTAAATACTTTTTACATTCAGAAAAGAGCTTTCGGTGCATTTCTTGTATCTAATATTTCTTTATTTCGAAATGAGAGGCATTCAGAAATCTTCGTCGATTTTCACATTAAAAAAATATAAAATATCATTAGCAGCATAGTTGCTATCACCATCAGCAACTTCCAATCGTTTTACATAAAAATACACCATTAAGCATACATAGAATAAAATCAATCAAACCAACCACATCCAAAGCATAAAAACCCCACAAAGAGGCATCAGCCCACCAAAACTAAGGTACTATATCTGCCGTGGGCAAGCAAACTGCAGTAAGTAGCCTAATGAATTGGACCATTGTTGCACGCTTCCAATTACTCTAACCCATAAGAAAACATACTGAAAAAGACTAATTATTTCAGAGCAGAAATGGACCAATTCAGTGTTGTGCTTACTGCAGTATACCCGCCCGCGTCAAGTATAACAACCCGTCCATTTGCCATAGATTCTGCAGCCACATTGTTCCTTTTGCGGGAGCCCAGCGCTTGCCTGCCAAAATCAAAGAACCGCCACATTCGGAACTTCAACAATGGCCTGTTGTGTTGAGAGTTCGGTGCGTTGTTGTGCCGGACCCATTGTCCGGCTGCCATTGTGATTAGAGTTGCCGGATAGTAATGGCGGATTCCGTGTCCCGCTTTTCATTTATTTACTTCTCCCATTCTTCCCATTTTGGCTTTTATTTTGTTGTCTGTCTTTTTCCTTTGTCATTTATAGTTTGTTACTTTTTATTCATTCAGGGCCGAAGAATGGGGGGGTTTCTTCTTATGGTGGTAGTTGTTCTTGTTTGGTTTCGAAAACTTTTAAGAGACATTAATCTTTTAGCACTGAGTGAAATGGACTTAAGAGTGATGAGGCTGTGGGCACCACACTCTTAAATCAAATGAGTGAATGTAACTCAATCTGAGTTAATTTTCACTCTTTTCAGCGTCGAAAATGCACTTATCCTATTGGAGTGAATTTCACTCTTGTTTAGTTAAAACTCCGACAGGATCACTCCAAACGAGTGATTTTAACTCAGTCTGAGTTAATTTTCACTCCTTTCCAGTGTCGAAAATGCACTTCTCCTATATGAGTGGATTTCACTCTTGTTTTAAGAGTGCACATGCGCTTTAACAGTTTCTTTTCTAAGATTTTTGTTGTTGCGTAACGTTTCGTAGAAGTAGCATTATTTAAAATCGAATTTTTAGTTTTTGATGTTTTAAGTCATCATGTGACATGAAAGTTTTCAATTTTGGGTAGAGAAAAGAACACGCAGGCATACATCTGGAAACTTTATGTGCATACGATGAACCGTAAAAAGTTTTACTCAAAAAAGTGTTAATACATCGTATTCTTAATGTCACCCTGGACAAGAAATGAGGATAAGAAATCCCTCTTTTCTTGATTTTTCCTGCATACTAGTAGCAATGTTTGTGCTGTCTGTATGCAGTTTAAAATTAACTCGTTTGTGCTCTGCTGTAAGCAGTTTGAAATTACCTTGACTTATTTATGAAGACATATTTTGTTGTAATAAAGTAAATTATCTCTAACTTTGCAATTTTTTTATAGGAGAATCATAGACCAATAGAGATCCTTTTTTGTAAAGTCATCGCATAATAGTTGCTTAAGATTACTTTTCTTTTTAAAGGAAGATTTTTGCATTTTTACCCCGAACTCATTAACTATCCAATTTCAGGCAAACAGTATTTAAAGAAACATATTTAATTCATTCCACAAATTAATGCACTTATTTTTGACAAGGAATGTTAACTTACAACGTTGTCAGTCTAATGCAGCCTATTGTAGTGAGGTACTTTGGCGTTAATGGAAATTTCACTTTTTCTATTTGTTTGAGGACATTAGGAAAACTTCTTTATAGGTGTGCATTTAACCATAAAGGAATTATATTCTTTTTTAGCTGGAAATATAGTTATTGTACGATAAACGATCACTATTGTACTAGTGACTATGAATTGACGAAATTATACTTTTCATTCAATTGTCTGGAGAAAAAAAGATTTACTTAGTGTTTAAGATATTCCCAAATTGATCGTTTCTTTTGAGATTGTGATATTTAAAAAAAGTGTTTCTTTATAAAGAGTTTTAATGTAAAAACATAAAGTAATATTTAAAAATCTTTTGACTGTTTCTTACTAATCATTTACTCATTTTTACCTGAGGAAGGATAGTAACTAAAAGGTTTTTGATTGGGTGCTACTTTAATTGAAATTCTGTATACGTTTCAAAATTGAAATACTCCCTCGGAATTCCACATCTTGAAAATCGTAATGTTATTCCTATGGAAAACATTCGCAAGTCAATTACCGCCACAATTTTATTAAAAGTTGACTAGTTTTTGGCATCATTGCAAAGAACGAATGAAGTAGATTTTGTAAAATTAATTTGTTTTGTGAAAATCACATATTTAGTATTTTTAATAATTTTTTGAAGTAAGTAAAAATGGAGTACACGTTAAGTTCTGACTTCAAATAATTACTAAAAATGCTAAATATGTAATTTTCACAAAACAAATTAATTTTACAAAATCTAATACTTTCGTTCTTTACAATGATACAAGAAACTAGTCACCTTTTATTAAAATTGTGGCGGTAATTGACTTGCGAATGCTTCCATAGGAATAACATTACGATTTCAAGATGTGGAATTCCCAAGGGAGTCCTCTTAAGGATTTGTAGAAAAAAAATATTCCCGAAGAATTATTTATTTTGGTTGATTGATTGAATAAATAACTATTAATGACACTGTTAAAGAGTGAAAAATAAATTAAACCAACTAAATCAATGTAATCTTTCTTCTTGCTCCCGTGGAAATGACGAGATTAGGTTTCGCCATCCATTTCTCGCTTCCGTGATATTTCCAGGCTGGAGTATTCAGTAGAAACGAGCAATACGATTTATTCTCATTCATTTCTTTTGTTTTTTAATTCAATTTATTCGGAGTCTAAACTAAAAAGTAATGAATTTTTTTTAATGAATATATATACTGTACACATACATAGATTTTTATATAATTTTCAGTTATAAAAATAGGCCTTTTATGACCATTTTCTTGAAATTTATATGATCGGTAAGGGTTTAATTAAACCAAGTCTCGTTTTCAGGCATTCGAGGGTTAAAATATTACACCTCATTAAAGTAAGAGCACCGACTTCTCAACTAAACCATTTGACAATACCCAAACAACGCAACACTTACAATACCATAACCAGATCGTTTTGTAATACACTTATACCCCCTTCAACAATTTTAATCCTTCCATACTCGTGTCTCAAGTCAAGGTCAATCCATGTTAGCCGTCCTTGCTTTTTAGCATTGTCGAGCACCAGAAAAGTCCATTGTCTTAAGGGGTCACAGGAGTCTTAAAAATGTGCAAAGAAGATACTACAAAGCATAGTTTGATCTTTCGTGTAATTTTTTAACTACTCAATATATAAGTATAATTTTTTAATATGTAATTCTACAAGATTTATTTATTATAAAACAAGTTTTAAAATTTATGAAACCTTAGCCAAAACTAAAATAAATTATATTAAACATAAAGCTATTTGAACACATTGGGATTAGGCTTGCGCGGCAAGTTATGAGGTCAAAATTGAAAAAATGACCTAGAAAATGACTTTATTTTGTACAAATATGTGCAAACAAGGACTTATACCTAAATTCTCAGCTCAATTTTAATTAGAAATTATTTTAAGGACTTTTTTCTAAAAAAATTAATAAAAATTTTAAAATTTTGATTTAAAATTTTTTAAAAATAATTTCTAATTAAAATTAAGCTGAGAATTTAGGTATAAGTCTTTGTTTGAACATATTTGTACAATATAAAGTCATTTTCTTGGTCATTTTTTCAATTTTGACCTCAAAATTTGCCGCGCAAGCCTAATCACAAAGTGTTCAAATAGCTTTATGTTTAATATCATTTATTCTAGTTTTGGCTAAAGTTTCATAAGTTTTAAAATTTGTTTCATAATAAATAAATCTTGTAGAATTACATATAAAAAAATTATACTTATATATTGAGTAGTTAAAAAATTACATGAAAGATCAAACAATGCTTTGTAGTACCTTCTTTGCACATTTTTAAGACTCCTATGACCCCTTAAAGCGTGTGTGCCTCGGGGGCTTGGAGTGACAAAAGGTTGGACAATGGGAGAACGGGCTGGCAAGATGCCTTCCTTGCTAATTGGCTGGGAAAACAATGGGGGTATTTTGTGTGTTCTAGGTGGGATGTACAACAAAATAATTTCAATTTATTTTTAACTGATATTTGACAAGTGAAGAGTACAAGGGAAGAGCCGCTTGATTTTTTTAGTCTCCGTAATTGTGTCTGCTTAGCGGACATTTGGCGACCGGAAACCGATTTTTCTTTCGGTTCTTCATTCGCGGTACAAACGTGTGATTCGTATCCACTGATATTTGTGTTGAACCGGGGTTGCCGCGAAAAATAAACAAAGTGAGTAACCATGGAGGGAGTAACCGGTTTCTTTACAAAATTTTAGGCGATTTCTCGCTATCACCCCAAAGAGGCTATTAAGGAAAGCCTTCTACGAAATAAAGCTGTTCTTCCCCGGTACTCTTCATGTCTCATCGTTAAAACAATAATGATATAACGTTTTGTAATTGAATCGGTGAGTGCAAAAACCCCTTCAGTCAAAAAAAAATCCGAAAACTCGTTTTCAATGAAAATAAGCGTAGAAAGGCAAGATGCGTGTTGGGTACAAAAACTACGTTAGTCTGAGTAGTTCCATATATACAGGACGTTTGTTTCGAGTGTTGAGTGCAGAAATAGAGGAGTTTTCACGTTTTTTCTCCCTCCTGAAAAATTTTAAATTTGTGACTGACGTAGTTTCTGCACTCATCGATTCGATTGGAGTTGAGCTTCATAGATCTGAGCATAGATAATTTAAATTACTCTGACGTTTATGACTCAAATTAAGGACTGTGAACAACTTCATGTTGTGTTTACTTATAGTGCTAATTGTCATTGACACGTTTGAAAAAAAAAAAGGAATACTCTGCAGTCTTTGGATTTTGCATTAAAAAGGTTTGGATTAACAAGACATTTTCTTTAAAGTATCGTTTTCAGTGATGTTTTTATTTCTGTTGATAAAATTAAAAAAAAACATGAATTGTTAAATTTTTATTAGCATAACTGTAAAAAAAACTTGAAGAAACTAATTCATCTTTACATTCTAAATCATTATTTAAAAAAATAACAATAGCAAACTCCTCTCTGATATTCAAAAAGAACAAGTGCTTCCGATCTCCACTGGCAAAGATCGATTGTGTGCCACTGTATCTCATACCTCGAATTTTTTTACCCGTTTAATTATTTCAATTAGTAATGGCTTGTTGTTTTCTCAATGGGGACGTTTCAGAGGGGTTCAGGGTGACAGGTGGAGATCTGTGTTTGAGGTTTATCTATTGCTGTAAGTTGGGTACACCTAATGAGCTGGTTTTCCCATTGTTTTTATCGTGGTACAAATTTAAGCTAAGTAAATCACGGTCTGTAATTATAGTTTGTTTTGATAAGGGAAAAGTAGGTAGTTAAACACGGTAAAAATCGTTTTTTAGCCTTGATTGCATAAGCGTCCTTATGAAAATATCTTCACTAACCTGGATTTGTGGGATTGTGAAGGAGATTTTTTTTAAATTTAAAAATAAATAAATAAAATGTGAACTGCTACTTAAAAAAATACTTGATATTTTTTATCAACAATAAAAAGATGCAACAAAGTAACACACTTTGGAAATTTACCGTTGTAACTCTATGGCAAACGTCAGTTTTTAAAATGAACTAATTTACATTGTGTTTTTGTTCTGTAAAACTTAGCTTGTAGATATATAAACTATAGTTTCGAGTGTATGTATTTAAGTTCTGTGTTTATAATGGTAAATACGTAGTTTTGCTGGAAATAGAATGATTTAACCTTATTTAATTCATTTATACTAAATTTGACAATTACACTACAAAACCAAACTGAATAAGATGCATTTCTAAAAAAAAAAAAAAACCTATGCAATTTTTTATTAGGAAAACACTAGCAGAATTTGTTAATTTTTGAGTCAATTTGAATTAAAAAAAATAAACGCACAGATAATATTTAATGGAGGCACGTGCAAAATTTCAGCGTCCTTTTTGCATAATGGCTAATACTGCTCATTGTACTTAAATTCTAAAAGAAAAATGGCTTTTAGGAAATAGTAGAAAGAAAACCTAAAAGCCTTAAAAGAGAGTCGTTTATGTTTACAAAGGCATCAAGCTTGTGTTTTTTTTTAGTTTGACAGATAAATGAAAGCCTTTCTTGCCTCAAAAATCTCGTATTGTGAAGCACTATGGGATATGATCAACATAACAAACAGAACAAGTACAACATGGCTTTATTTATAAAAAAAGTAATTCAAAAGAAAAAAAACTCTTAGTAGAAAAGTGACTTAACCACAATTTTTTTTTAAAGGAACGGTCTAAAGTTTTAAATTTCGATTGTATTTTATGAGTAGATGAACAATGATGTATCTGGCTTATCGTAGCCTATATTAACCTGTATGGCTTGATTGATATTGTAAAATATTAATATTGTATAGGTTAATGCTAACTAACTGACCAAGTTCATTTTATCGGTTACTTCACTTTCTCGCAAAAAGTAAGATATTTTGAGAGGGGGGTGGAGAAACAATCTCCACATTAAAAATCTTAGTATCGGCATACTTAAATCTCGAGTATCTAAATCTTGGCATACTTTAACCCTCCAATGCATGAATTTTTTTTTCATCCCGAAAAAACATATAAGAATCTTTAATACTCATACATTATGGGAAAAATACTAAAAAAAAATTTAACTGCATTGAAATTTAAATAATTTCAATTTTTTAATTTTTTTTCGTATTGCAAAAACCAACTACAAATTTCCAATTTTGATAATAATGACTAGAAAACTTCTAAATATATTTCAAAATAACCCTCTTTAACTACAATTAATGTTTCAAAACAATTTATTTGTACTTAGTACTAATATTATTATGCTTTGAATACTGCGAAAAACGTAATTTCGCATCAGTTAATAACCTCACTCTTTAATTTTGAATACACTTTTACTACTGTCATCTATGAGGGATATTATTAACTAAAACTTCAAAATGGAATGCAATAATTGAAAAAAAAACACAAATTTGTCGAGAGGGAGGTCTACTATAATAGAATAAAGTGGATTATGTAACTTGTTACTAAACGGTAACAGTATGCATTAGAGGGTTAACATCCACAGAGAGCTCAGATTTATTGTAATCTGTGCGTCAAAATTGGTAGCGAGATCCGCCTAGATGGTGCCACAAAAAACGGCTCTCAGTTCTGGGGAATATGCCGAGTCTGCAAAGACTCGACCGCCGATACTGCAGCCCCATTGGAGAAATACAATCTTAGTTTTGTTCAGGTTCATGCTAACTTTAACTGACCAAGTCCACTTTATCGGTTACGTCACTTTCTCGCGAAAAGCAACATATTTTGAGAGGGGGGTGGGCCAGAGAAAGAATCTCCACACAATCCCTTCAAAACGGCACAACTCGACAATGGCCGAGCGAAACAAGATTTCGAGTCTTTCAGAACTTACAGTTCGTGCGGGGATCGAAAAAAATTGTTATTTTTTCCCAAATTTTTTTCTTCCTGTTGGTCTTTTGTTGGGCCTTTTGTAGTCCAGACAACTGTGGGGGTGAGAATGTTTTACCCTCTATCTATTTTTTTGTTGTTGGAATGGACGCCTGGTCTTTTGTTCGACTGAAGAGAAGAGATGTTCATTACTGTATGCCACAGCCATTAGGCCATGTGGGTAAGAATGAGAGGAAGTACTTGGCGTGAAAAAGTTGAAGCCATCTAGAAGTCGTCAAATTGAAGCGAGAAGGGCTGATTTTTCCGTATTTAATGCACCATTCTTCCTAGCAATAAATATAATTTTTAAAAAAAACTTAACATTTTTCGTTTGGAAATTGTTTTGAAATCATCTTTACAAATATAAACCCAATTTTGATTTTATTTAACGATTTTTGATATTTAAAAAAATATATATTTAAAAATTTATGCAGCGAAAACTACCAAATTTTTTTGACCATTTACAGGCCATTCAGAAAGTTGGAATTTAAAAAAAATATCGTTGTATACAAGATCTTAATTATTAAATTGTTCAAATATTTTACCTTAAAAGAAAGGTTTAAGTTGTATTTATTGTGTAAGACGTAGTGCAAATTATCTAAGTTTCTTTTTGGCACATCTTAAAAGCGATCATAGCTTCAATTGGTAACCCAGCTTTTGCATTAATTTTTGACCCGGCATCATCTCTGTCGCATTCTAACCTCTAAAGCTTTAAGCCGAATTCATACCGAAAAGGTAGAGCGAGAACTTTTATATTTTATATGGGGCTTTTATCTTGCGATCTGCGGTAGAAAATAACAGCAATTGAAGAAAAGTTTTATTATGTTTTTAGAGGAACTTATCATTATGCTCTTTGCATAAAAAGGAAATGGCGGACATTTGAGTTTGGCAGAACGTGGGCTGTCAACCGAAAGAGACGTCGAAAATGTTCATTTTAACTCTATTCATAGAGACGGACACTGCTATGTACATTGTACAGTATGTCACTTGAGTAGTTAAATTATTTGTGAAACTAAAACTTTCATTAATAGTGTACACTTTTAAAACAAGAGTGAAATCTACTCCTATAGGATAAGTGCATTTTCGACACTGCAAATGAGTGACAATTAACCCATAAATCGCTCCAAATCGCCTTTAAATAGGTCGTTTGTTGTTAAGATTGTTGGAGGTTTAACAAAACAAAAAAGTGAAATCCACTCCTATAGGGAAGGTGCATTTTCCACACCGAAAGGATTGAAAATTAACTCAGACTGAGTTAAAAATCGCTCGTTTGTTTTAGGAATATATGGGATAAGCATCAAATATAGAACTATAATACCTTAATCCCCTAACTCAATTTTTGTAGGGCAAATAGCCTGATAATCGTATCGAAACTTAAAGAAAATATACTGTAGATTCACGAAAACTCAACGTAAAACTTAAATTTGGTTTTGTTTTTTTTTGTGAGTGGAAAAACTTAGTTTCCACTTTTCACTTAAGTTTTAAGAACTTCAATATTACATAAATTGTATGGTACATTTTAACGACCTTAAAAGTTATGAGTTTTAAGCTATACTTTTACCATTTTGTAATAATTATATTCCTTTTATTTTAATAGTCATATAATCACTTATAAAAGTTACATTTTGACATAAAATAATTGTTTCTATAGTACAGACTCATAAAACTGAATGAAAAAAGTCTAAAAAACATCTATGTTAGTAATTTCGAAAAAATGCTCTAATTCAAATTTTAACATTTAACATTTACGTTGTCATAATACATAAGAATAACATTTTGTAGTTGTGATGTTCCACATAAATATTGTTATTTTGACTAATCTTATTTTTTTTTATTTTTCAGGTAAGAAGTGTTTGCTTTATCGATCAAACTCTCCTTTTGAGTAAGTTATATTCTAAAAATTGTATTATGAAAAAATACTTACAAAAGAACTCAATAGTTGCATCGTTTATTGGTTAGAAATATTTTCCCTGGTACCTTGTTTCGATATGTTTAGCATAACTAAATACCATCAAACGAATATGGAATTTTTCTGATTTTAAATACTTTTTAAAAACAAAATACTTTAACACTTCAAAACACGAATGTTTCGTCATGCACAATTATTTAACTGCCAAGGAGTTGTTTGACCCTTTAAATAAAGACATAACCGTTTAACTACTAAACAAAAAAAATTGTGTTGTGTTTGAATTTAATCAAACCATCATGCGTTTTTGCTACACCCTTCAATTCTTTTGTTGCCCATACCTCAAAAACTGCCAACTAAAACTATTTATAACCCAGTATGGTTCCACAAAGCATGATAACTTTGTTGCCACTCGGCTAACCAAAATACTATCACTCAATACCGTTATGTTCATTTTTCATTGCTTTAAGTCATGTCTAAAATTTTTAATAAATTTATTCTTCTCAAGGATGTCTAAATTAGTTTTTAGAGGCTTTTTTTTTAATTAATGTAACTTTTATCCTTTTTTAATAGTCTTTGACATTCAGGGTCAACCTACTAGGGTTTTATTTCATATTTCATTGTCCATAAATATGATGTTTAGATGTGAGTGAAATTTTTTTACAAACTTTTTTCATTGCAAAATTATAGGATTGATATATTTTAGCCTTCTTTTCTTATTTTGTTAAGAATTTTTTTTTTGTTTTATTGGCATTAATTACGTTTTAAACTCATAGTAATTCAAGAGCATTACGCTGCCAACGTATATGTTAATACCCGTATCTACAAAACTGGGCACAATCTTTTTTTATTTTCGTCTTGGAACACTCAATCTTTACTACATTCAATTATTGTTTGTAGTTTGTAGTTATAGTGTTTAAAAATATGATACCGCTTAATTTTTTAGACACTGTGGTTACCTGTCCAGGGAATAAATATTGATTTATTTTATAGAAAATACCATTTTTTGTACAGTAAACAAATCGTATGTTATTTAAATTCAATGCCTTGCCAAAAAATGAGCATAAAATGCAAATGTAAGGAACTGGATGGATATTGAATAAAACGGCTGCTAAAAAGTAATTCCTTTTTGACTAATACAATAAATTTCTGTGTATTGGCTATATAAATTTATTTTGGCATTGCACACTTCAATATATTGTATTTTGAAATTTAACTTTTTTTTAATTAATGGTATAATTTTAAATTATGATTTATTACTCGATTATGCGTTGTTAAAGTTGTTAATAAAAAAATAAGAACCAAGCAAGATATTTTTGTAACTGTAATTTTAAATTCTGTCAACAACATACGCTAACTTTGTGGAAACGTTTTTCAAAGAATGCTCACAATTATTCCTCCAATTTCTATGCCTCAATCGGACTTTCCAACACTCCGTTCGCACCTGACTACAACAAAAGTTAGAAGATAAAAAAATATTTTTTTCATCATTTTTATGTGGAAAAGGCTTTTCTAAACCCTACGAAAAAGCATGGTCAGTAGAAAGTAAGAGAATACTAACAACACAAAAATTCAACCCCGGGATAGAGCCTTCAACAAACGAACTGTAGATTTTTCAACAACACAAAAAGCCGCACATTACCGTTCGAAATAGAAAGAGATAGAAAATGTTCTGAGGGGGTGGAAAACTCGAAATAAAAAAAGAACACACCCGAACATAAAGGGTACGTGTGTTCTTTTGTCGGCGACCATCTCTGGGTTCGAGAGACGGACAGACAATAGCCTGCCCAGGGAGGTGATCGTCAGGGGTTTGGACAATGCAGGGGCGCATCACAATGGCCAAGCCCTTGCATTCCGCCCGCGCAGCCCCATTCCAAATGGAATTGCTTGTGGGGGCAGACAAGAGTTCGAATGAAAAATACCGCCTTTTCGTTCGTCAAAATCTTTTGATGCTGCTTTTTTTTCTGTTTGAAAAGTATTTTTTTTTATATTCCATTCACTGGACAAAACCATTGCCTTTGTTGAACTGGTGTTTTTGTCCCTTTCAAACTAAATAAGCTTATTTCAAGTTTTTTTTTGTGTGTTATTGTTATTATTCTGGGGTTCTTTTTTAGATCGGAATTGCTTTTTATTTTATGTTTCTGTGGCTTTTATCGCGAGCGTGTGTGTGTGTAGGGGTTTACCACTATTATTTTTGCTTCGTATTGATTACAGGTATCCAAAGCCAGTTATTTTTTTTTAAAAAAAGTCACGAGAGTTAGCGAATAGGTTTTTTGAGGATTTGCATTGTTGGAAACTACCCCTTCTCTAATAGGTCGCTTTTTCGCCACTTAAAGAATTGGTCTCGCGAACTTTTATTCATTTATTTTTCTTCAAGTGAAAAAAAAACCCTTGTTTTTTTTATCCCCTTAAACATCGTTAAATATTTCCCATTTAGGTATATTTGTTTTTCAGATCTTAATTTACGAGCACTTCAAAATGACATCATAAGAAACTGCCTTTGTTGCCCCGAAAAAGAAATCATTGCCTTTTATTTTAAAATTTATGTTAAAAAAACGGTTTTTAATAAGTGCATACAAATTATTTCTTTGTTAACCTTATTGTAACTTTAGTCAAAAGAAACTCCAGAAGTGATTTACTTTTATCTTAAAGCAAAAAGGTATTTTTGAACAAGTTATTTTCTTAAGCTTTTTCTTTCAACTAAAAAAAAAATCTAAGTAAAAAAAAGCGCCTTTGAATTGTGGGAGACAGTTATTGTTCAGATTTAATGACTGATTTTTGTTGCTGATACAAGTCTCTAATTACGAATAAAGATCAAATGTAAGAGATATCTCTTATACTGTGTGCTTGTAATATTCAAGCATAAAAGTGCATTTTCATTTTTTCTTAAAGACGTAAAAAGTCGACAATTGGTTATTAAGATTGCGTTTTTATTAGGATTTTTTTCCTTGTAAAAAAAAAACCAATTCATGAAACATTAAATGCTTCATGAGTGTATTTTTAATATGATTCAGTACTAATGCATACATCTTTTACTTGCTGCATCTTTTAGTATGTTGGTTATAGCATGAATGCTCATACGTATAGAACAATTGAATGACTCAAACTGCTTAATGAAAATTTTTTTTTAAAAAAATGGCATTCTTTTTAATTGATGTATTAGGTCATGAATTTAAGGGTTTCTTATCAAAAAGAAATTTTAAATTTGATTTTTAAAAACTAATGTAATTTAATTTTAATGAAGGTTTCCGAGCATTCTATGGGCATACAATTTGTTTTCAAATGTATTAGTTTTTTTTAATTAAGTAGCTAAGCTGGATCACGTATTAAATAATTTTTTTAAGTTGTCACGCAAATGCATAAACTTATGTTATTTACGCTGAATATTTTGAAATAGCAATACTGGTGGCACAAGCATATTGAACGGTTATTAAATATTTAAATTAACTTTTCTGCCTATATGGCACACAAATTGCCATCTTGTTAATTCGTTGACGTTAATTCAACGCAAACCAATTCGGAACGCAAATGAGCACACTGACACTGTGAGATAAGGTGCCATGCCACCAAAACCAAATGATACATTCCTGCGTTCTGTCCGCGTCTTATACATTCTATAAACGGATCTCGCAACCGTTTGGTAGGAAAACAAATTCCTACCAAATTCAAAGCAGTGCAAATGGTAGTACATGTTAAAACTAAGCTGGTTCGAAAACGCCCTGCATCAGCGTACTAGGCAACACAAACCCTTTTTATTGCAGTTTTGCAATAATCTATATAATTCAAACTGATTTCCTCGTATTTTTTTTCTACTATTTGAAATATAACCATTTATGATCTTGAATTCTCTTAAGTGTAGAAGATTATTTTTTTTTAGCAAACGAGTAGTATTTCACTCCCCTCCCCCCTCTTATAACAAGAGATAAAAGGCAATTGTAAAAGATTGTGAAGAAACATCGCTTTTGAAGTGTGAGATATCTGCAAAGAAAATTGAAATAAAAGGTTATAAATGAATCTAAATCTACAACATTACGACGACGTCACAAATTTGGTTTTAGATTACGTGTGTCTATGGTAAAATATAACGATTTCTTGTTTCAGCAAGATTTTGCTTCTTCCCACACTTCCAAATCGGCTCAAAGAGAAGGACCTACTACTCCCTTCTCCAGCGAACTCACCCGATCGAAATACTATCAAGAATTTGTGGGGAATTATGGAAAAATGACTTCAAGAATTTGCGCTAAAAAAAAGAACTTATTTCTAGTATAAAGAGTGTATTTGGGCAAATTTAAAAAAAAAAACTGCCTTTAGTTAATAATATGCCCAACTGCTTAAGAGCTGCAATTAAATCTTTGGGCGATGTGACAAACTACTCAATAGCAAGTACGAACACTTAGAATTTAAATTATGTACAATATATTTACATTCTAATTTTTTTTTAACCATGTTAATAAGTATTCTAAAATTTTGAATTTTTTGTCTTCTGATGACTTAAATATATTTTCTATTTCATTGTAATATGCTTACATTTTTATAAATCTACAACATTTGCATATTTATACTATGATAATTCATATTTTAATGGTTGATTATTTATTTGATAAATTACGTCTGACAGTGTTGACCATATTTTCTTTCATTCTAATTTTTTGAATCGGAGTTGTATAACTATCTGCTTAGTATTAGCATTCAATGCTATTATTATTCGGTGAAAAATGATTTTATCTACCTTTATATTTATTTAAATGATTTAAAAAGTAAAAAAGGCCTTTATAACGTATGATAAAATCTTTTACAATTTTAAATATCTTTAAGAAAATATGACTTTTGAGTTAGATTAGTAGCTCCATCTGTTAGATCTTATCTCAACTATCTTCCATAATCTTGAAGAAAGTTACACGATTGGGTTCACACGCATAGCGATAAAAGGTAGAAAATAAAATGGGGGTAAAAAAAAGATTGAGTAGATAAGCTACACAGAGCTAGCAAAAAAAAAGATTATACCGACAATGCGTTTCAATAATCAAATAGGATTAAAATCGTTATAGGATTAAATCAATATAGGATTAAAATCGTACTTTTTTATTATTTATATTTCGTATTTGACTTGAAATCAGATAGTGGTTAAAGAAAGACTATTTTCAATTATAGGTTTCAAATCGTATTTTTTTATTTATTTTTTATTTTTTATAATTAATATCTCGTATTTGATTTGAAATCAGATAGTGGTTAACCAAAGACTACTTTCCATCATTTATAACTTGTATGTTAATTATGTTTTTAAATTGTTTGATACTAGCATTTCTAAACTTAACTCTATTATTATCGCGTACCATGACTTTTTACAATTAAAATAGGCTTGTAAAGAATTATTTCATAAATAAATATATTCTTAAACAAATTTTGCTGTATAGTCAGGTCGCCAAGGGGGGGAACCCTGCACTGAGATGTTAAGTTTTTTTTATTGATGATTATTATAGATTCGAGGGTGTAGATTACGAATCTGGAAGGTACTTTTTTGGTACCCTTGAGCATTTTTAGTTATTCAAGATGGCGTCTCCGCCATCTTGAATTTTGTAATCTTAATATTTGACGATCTATTCGACCAAAGTGAATAGTTTTTGTCTTTATAGATGCATTAAGTAATAAAGATATACAATTATCAAAGAAATTTCAAAAATAAAAAATTCAAAATGGCGGAATCCGCCATATTGGATATTTTACTTTTTATATTTTTGTTTTATAATTTACCCAACAAAATATGTGTATTTTAACTATATTTTTTATACCTAGTTACAAAACAACATTATTTTGAAGAAAATATAAAAAATCAAGATGGCGGCATCCACCATATTAGATTTTTTCCCCGTTTATATAAAGCGATCCACATGTCCTAAATTAAAAATTCTTTTTATTTTAGTTATATCTTAATTTTAGTTTCGATTTCAGTTTTAATATGTAGATTATTAATTTAGAAGATATTTTTTCGCTAGTTTTGAGTATTTTTTTATATTTAAGATGGCGTCTTCCGCCATATTGGATTTTCTTCCTAATTCAATTTTTCGGGTTCTTTTAGGCCAAAATTAATTATTTTTTTCTTTTATGGGCACTTTTTTGTGGTAACTAATTACTTAAAAATTTAAAAAATCCGAAATCAAGATGGCGGCTTCCGCCATCTTGGATTTTCACTTTCTAATATTACGTGATCCACTGGCTCGAAGTTAAAAATTCTTTCAGTTTTACTTGTATATTTTATTATAAAATGCTTTAAAATCATCATAAAGTTTTATTTAAACACTTAAAAAACCAAATTCAAGATGGCGGATTCCGCCATCTTGGATTTTTTACCATCTACTATTACGTGATCCATTGGTGCGAAATTCAAAATTCTTTCTACTTTAGTTGTATTTTTCAGTAACAAATGATTTAAACTACATAAATGGGGAACACAATTGCAACATATCTGAATTTATGGCCATTCAAGATGGAATCTTTCTCATTATTAGATTTTTTACCGTTAGTATTAGGCGATCTATTAGTTCGAAATTAAAAATTCTTTCTTTTGTTAGGTATATTTTTACTACAGAATTATCGCTATGTCTTCTTCTAACTGAATACAAATATGTAAACTCAAGGCCCAGCTTAGAGTTGCTGGCTTTAAAGTTATTCCTACAATTCTTTTTGGACCATGGCATATGCTTTTATGTAGTTTCAATCCACTTTTAATTTATTCCAAACTACTGCATGTGTCGCATAACGTGATATGACTTTAAAAAAGTTCTTTAACACATTTTCAGGCATTTTTTCCATTTTCTAAAATTAAATAATGCATATTATTCATAGTTTTGAGGAACAGATGCAAATAAATAGGGTAGACTTGGATAACAACTTCAATATGAAGGGACCAATATCCTGCTCTTCCGGCCCCCACATATAACATCTTGAAGAAAACTGGTTGCAATAAACAGTTCACCGATACTCTACTAATGTTGCGATTCGCACCCTTTAATTCTATAACTGATCGAAGATCTCCGCTGCAGTTTGGCTGAGATTCCTCATATAAATCTATAAATCCCGCATGACTTATTTTGCAAACATTCTTGAAGTCCTGAAGTTTTGGAAACTTCTTACCTTTCTGCATCTGTAGGACTCCTACAAACATACTATGGGCATAACTTTGGATAGACCACTACCCAATATTAACCCCACATAACCAATAACACTTGTCAACATGATGATTTGCAAAGCCATCATACAAAACTGATGATCCTAAGTAAATGGCCAAATTCTTGACCAGCTAATTTAGTGAGTCCTTGGGCTTCTGCTAAAGATGTGATGTCATGGTTGTATCTGGATTCTGGATAAGAATTAGGTATCATGTCTAACAGAGGATGATACTTTACAGTAGTTTCTGGTTGAATCTGAAATTCATATTTTCGGCCAATATAAGTATTCATTTAACTCTAGATAACATTCTGAGAATGTATTTGAAGAATTTGAAATCTTTATAAGAAGAGAAACTTTTCCATCACATAACAGTCTAAGCGGTAACTCTGTTATTAAAGAACATTCAAGAGTCATAGGTGGTTTATTTTAAGGATTACATTAACGATCTTTAGGTTATAAGGTATGCAAGGTATGGCTTTAGACATTTCTTCTTTGTTTTTTGTTTATTGAAACTGTATCTCTCTATTTTTTTAATAGGTTACCACTTCTTCTGGTTGAATACAGTCTTTCTTTTAGAGTTTTCTCAGCAAGTCCTAAGCCATTACTTCGATTAATGAACTCCTCCTGCCATTACTTCGATTTATGTATTCCCTACCCACAAGATGTGAGGAGGAGGGGTATTGAGTAGAGCCCTCCATCCCTAATGGTGGGGGTCTCTAGTATTGAGAGGATACAGGCTTACACAATCTTGCGTTCCGTAGTGTAAGAGTAATCTTGTTTGAAAAGAGGAAGCATTTTATACGAGTAGGGCTCTTGTAGTAATTGTGCCTGATGAATAACAAAATATTTAAAATACTTAACTTAATATGGTGGAAAACATATTTAATATTTTTCCTTCAACATTCATGGCTTTAAAGTATTTCAAACACAATAAAGAAAAAAAATTTGAAAGAATTTTTAATTTCGCACCAATAGATCACGTATTAATATTAGGGTAAAAAAATCCAAGATGGCGGAATCCGCCATCTTGAATTTGGTTTTTTAGGTGTTAGAATAAAACTTTAAGACGATTTTAAAGCATTTTATAATAAAATATACAAGTAAAACTGAAAGAATTTTTAACTTCGAGCCAGTGGATCACGTAATATTAGAAGGTGAAAAATCCAAGATGGCGGAAGCCGCCATCTTGATTTTGGATTTTATGAATTTTTAAGTAATTATTTATGACAAAATGCACCTATAAAAGAAAAAAATATTAAATTTGGCCTAAAAGAACCCGAAAAATTGAATTAGGAAGAAAATCCAATATGGCGGGAGACGCCATCTTAAATATAAAAAAATACTCAAAACTAGCGAAAAAATATCTTCTAAATTAATAATCTACATATTAAAACTGAAATAGAAACTTAAATTAAGATATAACTAAAATAAAAAGAATTTTTAATTTAGGACATGTGGATCGCTTTATATAAACGGGGAAAAAATCCAATATGGCGGATGCCGCCATCTTGATTTTTTATATTTTCTTCAAAATAATGTTGTATAGTAACTAGGTATAAAAAAAAATAGTTAAAATATACATATTTTGTTGGGTTAAATATAAAACAAAAATATAAAAAGTGAAAAATCCAATATAGCGGATTCCGCCATTTTGAATTTTTTATTTTTGAAATTTTCTTGATAATTGTATATCTTTATTACTTAATGCATCTATAAAGACAAAAACTATTCACTTTGGTCGAATAGATCGTCAAATATTAAGATTACAAAATTCAAGATGGCGGAGACGCCATCTTGAATAACTAAAAATGCTCAAGGGTACCAAAAAAGTACTTTCCAGATTCGTAATCTACACCCTCGAATCTATAAGAATCATCAATAAAAAAAACTTAACCGCTCAGTGCAGGGTTCGGCCAAAAATCGGGGTTTGGCGACCTGACTAGTAGGGATTCTTACTACAATACTAAGGTTAAAAATATAGAATTTTAATTAAATATAAAAAGCCATACAAGTTAAAAATTTACATTTTAGGGAGCATGCGCAATGAGCAATTACTATTTATACTCATAAATTCTTTTAAAATCACTATTTTGATCTAAAATTTGCATAAAATGTATTTAATCAGTTTTTCAAATGACGACAAAATTCATTTATTTTAACTGCAAAATAAAGATTTTATGAACAATATTTACCTTAAGAACGGATTGTCCTTATTTGCACTGTAAATTTGTAAGAATGTTATCAAATCCTTGTGTTATCAATTTTAAAACAATGACAATTTGCATAGCAAAACGTTTGTCTACAACATTTCGATTTAGAAGCTGTGCAAGGGAGACATTATTTAAGTAAATAATGTTGTATATATGTTGCTTCATTCACAACTTCTTATAATACTTTTGATTTGGTGGTTTTGAATTTATTTTTTTAACTTCGAATTGGGTTACTTGGTGGTTTTGAACTTATTTTTTAACTTCGAATTTTTATCTCAAAAATGACCTATCGAAATCTGTTAGTGGTTGAGAAGTTTTACTAATTTGGGATTTAGTTTTTTTTCGTATGCTCACTATATTAATTTCCAATACGTACATATAATGTGTGTTAAGGCTCACAACTGTCAAATATCGTTTAAAACAATAATATTTAAACATATCGTGCTACAGACAACGTCAACATCAACGCTGGTTCACTTCCCATTTCCCATGTCTTCTTCTCCTATTCAAAAGTTGTACTTCAGTACGATTCTTGATGTGTATAATCTTTGTTATTTTCCTCTAAAAACTGTGTTTAAAATGTGTATTATAAAAATGTACGTAGGAATATATTGTGTTTAAATATTTAATTTTGCACAAGGAAATAGTTATCTTTATCCAAAATTTCTTGAAAACCTCCGAATCAAAAGTTTTGTAACTTTTTTTTATCTTTGAAGTTTGGTCACAAAAAATTAACAATCTGTTGGTGATCGAGAGAGGTGTTTTCGAATTTTTGATTCGATTATTTTCATATTACCCACTATTGAATTCCCTCACGTACATATCTTTGTTTAAGGCTCAGAACTGTCAAATATCGTTTAAAAACAATAAATCTAAACATATCGTGCTACACACAACGTCAACAACGCTTGTCCACATCCCCAATCCCATGTTTCCTTTATACTCCAAGCGGAGAAGTTTGACATCTAACCCCCATCCCTTGTTAATCATCATCCTCCGCCACACAGAGGGAGAAAATAATAAACCACCTGGTTTTCGATCTTTTCTTTTAGAAAACCATAATGCATAATGATAGGTTTTGGTGCAAGCGAAGGGTCAGCAGCAACGTATGTGTTCGAAAATTCTTTTCTCTTTTCTTCAGCATTGTCGTGACTCATGGAGTGGATGCTTCCCACCCCCACTTTGTATTTCGCTGTGTTGCCAAAGTCGAAATTATAAAAACAGTAATGAAAATAATTTCATTGCTGTTGCCATGTGGTTGATGGAAATAAATGTTTCTTTTTATTTTTAAAATGTATGACGGGGTATGTGTTTTTGCTTTTAACGAAGTGTAGTTTTTGATAGATGGTTCAGCTTTTGTACGTTCTCTTAATAATTGATAGTTTTTCTTTCATAACCGAGTTGTTTATTTTATTAATATATTTAATCGTGTTCTGTCGTGTTTGTTTTACAAATTTTAAGAAAATATCATTATTTTTATTTTTATTTTGTCGCTGCTTTGGTGTAATTTCGATAAAGTATAAAGGGTTACTTTTAAAACAACTCTCAAGTAACAATAGGCTTACTTTTACTTAGAAGGATTTTAGTACGAATTTACGTTGGGTGCCTACCAGTTGTCTACATTGTTACGTGATCGACATTATCAATTACTAGACCAGAAGACCAGTCATGTCAGCAATAGCTCTCGCGTAAAAACTTTAGTGTGACGCCGACGTTCAATGAGTCAAACCAAATTTATCTCAATGTTTACTTTGTGACATTTCCGAATAAACATTGAAATTGATGTCCTCCATAATTTTTTACTTGATCATTCTTTACCGTTTAAGAATTGTCTTTTTTAACAACATATAATTAAATTATTTGATAAATCCCAAAAGTGCTATAAAATTTAAAGCATTGATGAGTTTTAAAATAATTTATCTCTCAGTTGCACTTAAAATTAAGTTTTAAATTAAAATTTTATGAATTGAAAGCAAGTTGTACATTTTTACTCTTTATTCAACTCTTAGTTTTAAAGATATAATGGCTTAAAATAAGGAAAAAATCAAAACAATTTGAAATTAATACAAGTAAATATTATTGTGTGTGTTGTGCACAAGTTATTGGCCATAAACTTAATAATAGATTTTGGGCTATTATTTTTCCCTTTGTAAAATGACATATATATTTTGCTTCGTTTATCTCCAGTTTATTAAAAAAAAGCCTTATCTGTGTTTATGTCAATAAAAATTTATAGAAATTCTATAAAAACATATTTTCAGCAGACACATGAAATACTTTCTGCAGATGGATACATAAATAAAATTCGTATTACCTAAAATAGTTTACGACCATATCAAACAATAGATTTTGAAAACTAATACAATGATAACACAGCTTTGTTTTCTTTACTTGCTGTTTGCTACCTACACAAAATAATAGATCAGTGCATTTTTCAGTACAAGCTTTACTAAAGATTTTGGTTCTTTTTCATTTCTCTCTCTACATTGATCAGGTACATTGCAGATGTTCTTTGAAACCACTATTACTTACGTGGATATTTATATATTTAATTTCTTAAGATATTTTACTTGAAAATATTGTTGATATTGATCTAATTAAAACTTTAATATATATATTTCTAAGCCTAACTCAAAGTTTACTTGTTTACCTTTCACCATAAAAAAAATAAGCTATTACAAAGGATTAGACGCTCAATTACTATACAATTCACACAAAACTTTGCATCAATTGCAACCAAAAGCATTCTATAAGACAATATCTGAGTTTTAAATGTGCATTTTTTTTTAGAATTGTTGCGTTTTTGTAATTTTTGATTATGTTGTAACATAACTGATTTTTCATTTTTTTTTTTGTTCAAAGACGAAATATTTGATTGAGCTGCACATTAGGGTTTTATGTTTCATTTTTTCGACAAATACGTCGCCGAATTAGCCAAAATATTACCAAAATGTGCCAAATGAGCAACGTGTTTTTTTTTTCATATAATTTAAAAGCTGGTTGGTGGTTTGATGGTCATCGCGCTAGACCTGTCCAATGCGTGTGTTTGTATAGCTATATCTGTTTTCTCATCATATTATTGCCAAAAACGTGCCAAACTAGCTAAAAGATGCTACGTATTTATGAGCGAAATTACGATGAAATTTATGCTTTTATTTCATAGCATATTTTTATTTTGGAATTTTGAGGTAATAAAACCAGGTTTTATGCTTTTAATGCATGGGAATAATAACGTAAGACTATTATCCTATAGCAGATTGAATGGTACTTGGATCGTTTTTATATTTATTCTAGTCCATGCGAAAAACGAGTATTTATTTGCTAGTTAAAAAATAAAGGGATATATGACAAGATTTAACTGGGATTACTAATTAGGCAAAGTAGGCAGTTGCCCTACAGGCTACAGGCCCGCCCAGTCAATTTTAAGGGCCCCCCGAAGCATCCAAAGGGCCCCTTAGATTTTTTTTCGAATGACGTTCAACTTCGATCGGCTTTTTTTTGTCCTCGGTATTCATAAATTTTATTCTTAGTTCAAAAATGACAATTAGAAGAAGAAAGAGAGCGACATATTTGGCGAATTAACCAATAGACATCGGAATATTGTTGAGCATAGCATAAAAAAGCAACGCCAGCAGCCAAAGGGCCCCGTCTCGTCTAAAACCTCTGCCTACAGGCCCTTACACTCTTAAAACAAAAGAGTGAATTCCACTCCAGTTGGAGAAGTGCATTTTCGACACCCTAAAGGCATGCATATTTTCTCAGACTGAGTTAAAATCACTCGTTTGGAGTGATCCTGTCGGAGGTTTAACACACAAAGGATCCACTTCAAAAGGAGAAGTGTATTTTCCAGTCTGGAGGAGTGAAATCCACTCAGACTGAGGTAAATTGGGAGTGTTTGTTTTAAGAGTGTACACTGTTTAATCCGGCCCTGTCAATAGGATATCGTTTCACAAGTCTAAACGACTGACTTACCAACTGTCGTGCGAGACTCCTCAAAACTTATAGGCCCTCCTCCCTATTTGTACTTTTAAATTAATTGAAGTCGAGCTCTGTGGGGAAACGTGGCAATAATAACAGTTGTTGAATCATCTCATGTGAGAAATCATAAATAATCCCCAACAACATAAATAACGATTTTTCAACGACTGTCACGACCGACAAGTTTCAAATCATTATTCATTATTGTGTATTCAATGCTGTTTATAGGAATCACGTTTTCAACAAGGCGGATTTTTTGTTTCACATGAAATTGCCATATAAAGGGTTAATGTCTCTTCATGTGGTTATTTTCATATCATAATTGGACGATTCATTTCGCATAATGATTGCATAATATTGAAGATGTGCTTGTATATACGTTTGCAATCTGATTGCTTTGCATAATACGATGGAGGTATTGTATAATGAAAGGTATTTTCACAACAATTTAATTCAATATTTGCATATTTTGGGTAGTTATTATTTTATTTGTTCTTCTTTCGATCACGAAAATAATGTCAATAATTTGAGAGTTTTTTTTTTTAATGAGTATCCATAAGTTGGGATAATTTACTTTATTATCTTGGAATAAATTGTATATTTCGCCGTAAGTATTGTGTCACGTATCTCAGATATGTACTCTCAATTATTAAAGAAACGGTAAAACATTTTGACTTTTAATAATATTATAACAAAAATGTTACAAGTACATGTCCATAAGTGATAAAATGTATAAAATCCCGTGTTCATTATGTGATAAAATGAGAATATGAATACAAATTCTATGTTCTGTATGTAATTCTATGTTCTGCACACGCACAAAATACTGTATGTTCCAGACGCCCATGGAATTAGCAGAAAAAAATTATTTATTAATATCGCATATGCATAAAAATAAGAAATAAAGCTGATTTCCATTTAAATTTCCAATAAATAATTGTGCACCAAATATTTGAAGCAATTTCAAAAAGTGGGAATGAAGAGACCATTACGTTATCTACATTTATCATTTACAAACTATCACTTGTAAAAATATTTAATACGGCCTTAGAAATGTGGCTTAGAAAATATTTTTGTCCATTGGATTAACACTGAGGCACTTTGGTTTGGAGACCCGCGGTCGATCGAGATCATTCCCCCTCAAATAAAACTTTTGCAGTTTAAGGTTTTCCGGCTCAAATAAATACATACTCTGGAAGTGATCTCTCATGACAACTACCCAGGCAGCAAGACTAATCGGCAAATGGTTGGCCAATCATCGATTTCGTCGGCAAATGATTGGAAGTTTTTTCACGAGGTCGGGAAGATCTCGCGCCAACTTGTCAATCCGACGTCTAAAAAAACTGGTCGGTTTGTGAGATCGGATAGAGATCGGGCTAAAGTCGTCTGCCAACCAGTAGATTTGTTGGTATTTTATGCATCGGTTTGCGAGATCTGCCCGACCTCGTCATTCGATCAACTAAAAGTGGTCGTTTGTAGAGATTGGGCCGATGTAAGTGCGATCTTTCAATTCGATCATGAAGATAATAAATTATATATATTTATAGATATCGTAACAAAAACAAAAACAAAATCTAATGACTAACCGACACACCCTGTGACGGGTGAAAAGAAGTTTTTTTTATTTATTTAAACTCAATAAGCTAAAATGTTTCTGAAATGTAGCTAACAAATACATTTATCAAAAATAAATAATCTTGATATTTTCAAAATTGATAACGATTTTGTCGAATCCTTTGATTTTTAATCTCGAACTGTGTAAACGAAAACATTGCAATGGCAGAGGTTCTTTAAGTTACTTTGAGTGCCCGCACAGGTGCTGATTTCGTCACTTGACCAGGGTTTAAAATTACGAAGCTAAAATGTCTGTGTTAAAGTTCGTTAAAAGGATGGTTGGAAATAGACAGTTGGAGACGATGAACTACCCGCAGCAGAGTTTCTAACCCCTCCTAAATGGCTGTCAGGCGCCCTGTGGTCAGCGTCTTGATCTACGGATCGGAAGGTCCCGGGATCGAGTCCTGGTCGCTGAAAACTCACCGAGTATATGCGGAGTACGTGTTCGTTAAATCTGTTGGGTCCGAAAGTCCTGTGGGCGGTTATTGCGCAGTTTCCCATGGGTACAGGTTCCTGGAGACTATTTCCCTCCCCTTCAGGGACATGTCTAAATTGTGGAGGTGGCGCGTGATAGATGGAAGCATCTGTCACGTATATGTGTGCATGGCAGTGTGTGTGTTGTGACTGTCTTACTTGACCAAGGTTTATAAGCGGCTCTCTGAGCAAGTACACAAGCCTGAAAATATATGTATACCAACCAACCAACCCATCCTACCCTACCCGTAAGTATGTTGTGTAAGAAACCGGTGGGGATCCTCTCTAGGCTCTGTTTCTAAAAATTAGATGGATCCACTTGTGTGTTTGTGTGTGTGTTTTGTCTGTCTGACGAAGTTTTATAAGCGGGTCTATGACCAAGCACACAAATCTGAATATATATGTCGACCAACAAACTAAAGAAACCGGTGGTCAAGCAACTATGGTAAGTAAATTTAAAATTTAACTTTTTTAAGTGTTTTGGTCTGTTGCTTAAAATACTTATAATACGATTTGTTTAGCTAAATTTTTGTGGACTATCAAAACCAGAAAGGTTGGAAGATTTAGTATCGGATTTCGTTATTTTGGTTGCTGATCTAGTCAGAGGATTTCGATTTAGTTTCAAAGGCATTTATGTAACCACCTAATGAGTTTAGCTTCTGACTTCCAAATAATTGTTGATTTACATGTTATATATGATAAAACTTTAATTTGAAAACTTTAATTTTTATACTTATAATAAGTTAAGCACGAATTAAAATTGTTTCGCAGCCAAATGAAATGTGTAATTTTTTAAAATTCTTTTAATCAAATTTCGAAGTTAAGTAATTTATTTTACCAAGACCTATATTAGGCTGGAAAGCCCAATCGATTCGCCGTGCTCTTAGAAGGTTCGGGTTCAGGCATTGGAAGTGTCAGCTCGTCACTTGACTGTGGTTCTAAATTTCGACCCACGTCGCAATAGACCTCGTGTAGCTCTAGTGCAACGATATTTCAAACTAATCTAACTAAGACCACTATTATAGTTACATAGCCCAGAACTGGGAACGCAAGGCAAGAATTGCCCTGTGCGTTATGACCTAAGGCCCCCAGTCCGGGAGTGGCACTCGAATGAAACTATTATAGTTGTTGTAACCTTAATATTTTGATTTTTACTATCAACTCTACCTAAATCCGAGTGGGAGGGAAGGGAGCGAATACAGGTACGCTCACGCCGGCGCCGTTTTAAAGTAATTAATATGAGTAGGTACAGCTGTGGAAATAAAAAAAGCGCCACTAGTGATTATATCAGCCGTTAGTCACCCTATAGAATCGGACTTTTTTGAGATTATGAACAATTAACATTCTGAGTTAATTGCATGACACAAAATTTGCATAAGGGGCCTTCTTCATATTAAAAGTGTTACTAACTTTAAAATTTCCAATAGCAACACCCCTTTTTGAGTCCATATTTCTAATCTATGACATATTTTAAGACGAAATGCCAAATTTTGTTAGTTTTTAAGCATTAGTAGGGGAGTTAGAGACGTGCAAAGTTTAGGTGCCATAATGTTAAATGAGTTGCACATAAAAACTATCCCAATCTATTAGATATTTATGCAACTAGTGCGAAAAGTAATGCTTTTTAAAACAAGTGGATTTTATTTCACGAGCGAGGTACGAGCGAGTGAAATAAAGACACGTGTTTTAAAAAGTTTACTTTTCGCACGTGTTTCATACACTATTTTTTATAATTGCGTGAAAAAAATCAAATCTCATTGGTTCAAAAATAATTCACGTGCTAATTAGACTAAAATAGACTAAGAGATGTCAAGGAAAACAACCAATGATCTCGCAGTTCGGAGCGCGTGACGCTATAAAAAACCAATAAGCGTGTTTCAACATTTTGTCAAAGAAAGCAACCAATGAACTCGCAGTTCGAAGGGCGTGACTTAAGAAATATTCCCATCGCGAGAAAAAAAATCCATTGATTCAAAAATAATTCACGCGCATAATATTTTTTAATACAGCACATCGATAAATCTTTGGATTTTATGAGTATTATCAAATCGAAATTTTACTTGAAATGTTGGCATCTTATAAAAAGAGTGCGACAAAGTCTTTTTTTCACTGCTTTTGGGTGAAAAAAAGTACTTTTTTTCACTGTTTCAAAAAGTCTAGCTTTGTGCACGCGTCTGATATTGAAATTATAATGTAAAAGTCGGCTTTTTTTCACGCAATTATAAAAAAATAATTGAGATAATGAAACGATTTTTTTTACTGAACAGTAATTATAATAACCCAAACAAAATGCATAATCTATTGGGGTCTTTAAAACAATTTTTATATTTTTTAAATAATTATTATATTAATTTTTAAAAAAATTATGAATAGAAACCCCTTAATATTTTTACAGAAATGCATTTAAGACAGGGAGTTTAAGCGAAATCCCAAATTTCAAAATTTTTTATTCATAATTTGCTGAGTAAATCACAAAATACTTATTAATTGCCCTTTAGGGGATTGTGTATAAGATTATGTGTAATTGATAACTAAAGACGGCCCTGCAAAAGGAAGAACTAGACTACGCTTGTCATTTTAGAGATAACCAAAAGGTCCACAAGTGATTCGATTGAACAACTCGTCAAATATTCATCCAAATGTAACACAAACTTAGATTTATGGGTTTTTAAGAGTGCTTACCTTTTTTAAGTTATTAAAATTATGTGTTGCTATTGGAAATGTTAAAGTTCGTAACATTTTTAATATGAAGACGGCCCCTTATGCAAATTTTGTGCCATGCAATTAACTCAGAATGTTAATTGTTCATAATCTCTAAAAGGTCCGATTCTATAGGGTGACTAACGGCTGAAATAGTCACAAGTGGCGTTTTTTTTATTTCCACAGCTGTACTATAAGAGTCTCGAAGCTTGCGTTGTAGTCAAGTCTTGCAGGTACTCTATGACCACTCAATTGCATTTTATTTTTCAGTGTTCGTGCCTTGGAAATTTCGGAGGATCGAGTATATATGATAACCAGCTGAATCTCCAGTATAAAGGATTTTCCATGGAAGGGGATTGGCAAATTGATGCTTGTAATTGATGCAATAATTTCTTGATATTTTTTCCATATTCTATTAAAAATGCGTTATAATGGGTTATAAATTGGAAATTATTTGACAGAAATTTAAATAAAAATAAACCAAAAAACTTATGGAACAATGATGAAGTAATGTAAAATTCGTCATCTCTACCACTTCCCAAAAAATCGAATTTTTTAATGAACAAAATTAAGTATGTTTAGCAACTAAACTCTTGTCTAATGTGAAATAACTATCCCTCTCCAGGCAATATATTTTATTAAATCTTAGTGATATTTAGTGATCTAATGCATTGCATTTTTTCATAATCATAGAAAAATACTGATTTTTTAAAATGTCTGATAATATATAATTATTGGTTGCAGCTTAGATCAGTGTTTATGATATTCAAATAGTTAAGAGGTACTTAAAAATGTTTATAGTATAAAAATTTGTTTTTATGCATTTTAATGACTTACAACACATGAGCATTAGCTAGTTATGTTAAAAATATAAATATATTAAGATGTAGTAGTATCACTGTTTATACTTATATTGTAAATTGTTGCTTTCAGTTGCTGTGAGACTGCTCAGCTTCAGGATACAGCAGATCATGTGATAGAAAGGAGCATCTTCAGGGCATAGACTACTACCAAGTACTGCATTTTTATACATGTATTGTATTTTTATTGTTACCTATCATTTTGTTAATAAAAATAATTCAAGTAGTGTTTCTCTTTTCTTGTGTTTAAAATTAATTTTTGAGTGTCCACAGGATTGCAGTTTTAAATAAATTTTAAATTAAGAGTAAGTTCAATAAGTAACTGTTAAAAAAAGTAGGTTAATAATTTGAAAAGTGGTGAACATTTAAAATTGAAAAAAATTTACTAGACAAGGGCTTATGTGTGATGTAGAGATTATTTGACTTCAATGGTTTTCTAATAAAGGATTAAGCTCCATATCTTCAATGCTTTTAGTTGCATTTGTACGTTCTTGCTCCAGCATCGGGAGTATGTTGGTCAAACGTTGGGTAGAAACCGCTATTACGTAGGAAATACTAGAATCGACTCGGCTAAGCATTGGGTAACCGCCTGCACAGCGGTAAATAGTCTCATGGGTTATCCCAGAACAACGCGAGAGAGGTTGGATTGACGTGGTTAAATGGTCTAGAGTGAAATTGGCAAGAAGTCGCTGCGATGGTCAACTACGATCAATAGCCGGCGATTTGACATCCAAAAAGGGCGGTAACTAATCGCAGAGATTGGCGAAGGGTCGGGCTTTATACATCGGCCCGATGCGAAACCGAAAGGCATTTCCGATCTCTTTCCGACGTACCAAAATGCGTCGGTAAGTGGTCGCACATGATTGGCAAATGGTCGCTTTGCCAAGGGCGAAACGCAGTCGCTGCGATGGACATCGCCAATCAATTTCCGACGCATCGGATCGATGTCGCAGAATGTTTTGCGACTTTTGGCCGATGCTCGGCCAATGATTATTTGCTGCTTGGGAAGTCGCTGCGTTGGTTAAATCGATCGATAACCGACTATTTGGGGTCGCAAAAAGGGTGGTAACTAGTCGCCGACGATTGGCGAAAGGTCGTGTTTTGTACATCGGCCCCATGTGCTGCCGATTGTCATTTCCGATCTTTTGCCGACTACCAAAATGCGTCGGTAAGTGGTCGCACCTAATTGGCAAATGGTCGCTTGCCAAGGACAAAACGCAGCCGCTGCGATGGACATCGCCAATCAATTTCCGACGCGTCGGCTCGATGTCGCAGTATTTTTGTGCGATGTTTGGCCGGTACTCGGCCAACCGATCATTTGCTGCTTGGGTAGTTATTTCTGTAAAAAAGGTACCATACAAATATCTTTATTCCTTCGCAAAGTTGTCACCTCCTACAATCTTTGCTTTTTTAACTTGGGCTAAACCAAGAAACCTTACATTCGACAATCTCGATTATTGAAATCTACGCTGTTTATCAGTAACAAATGTTTCATGTTACTGCTACATGGTGTTTCAAAATTGACGAGTCGTTTCCCATGAGCAGCATAAACTCATAATAAAACATTAATTTTAAGTATATATCAGAACGATGATAATAAAAAAAATTAGTTTGATCCTTGTCTGTTTTCCTGAATCCCTTCCTTAACTATTGATTCCTGCAGCTTCTAATGCGTCTAAAATTAAAACGATTTAGCCTGAAATTATTACAATAGGTTAGGTTTTGAATTATCGTGGCACTAAAGCTACACGAGGGCTATTGGCGACGGGTGTCGTATTTTCGAACCACTGTCAAGTGACGAGCCGACACCTGAACAGGCACCCAACGCAACGTTAAGGGCGACATCCTACGCAGCGTTAGGACTTTGAAGGATATTTAGCGTGCACTCTTACACGGGGGTACTATTCGTCGGACATTTTTGGCTGCAGGGGCCGTTTATAGGTAGGTAGGTAGTTATTTTGGTGATGCCCGGACCCGAACCTGGGACCTTTCGCATGCTAGGCGAGTGCATAACCGACTGGGCTCCCCAGTCACTGAAATTGTTACAAAAGAACTCCAACTACCCCCATGAATTGAGACCGGATCCCATTAGGAAAATAAAAAGTTTGAATTATCGGATGTTTTTTTCCGTAAATGTATACAATAAAACTGTATGTATATGTCGACACTGTGGAAGAAAACAAATTTTTAAGAATTAGAGCTGTTATATTTAATGAAGAGGCAACACTTTCACACGTTAAACAGATGGATAAAAGGATTATTATTAAAGTTTACACTCTTAAAACAAACGAGCGATTTGAACTCATTCGGAGTTAATTTTCACTCCTTTCGGTGTCGAAAATGCACTTCTCCTATAGGAGTGGATTTCACTCTTTTTTTTTAAGAGTGTAAGTTAATGGTGATAGATCTCCAGGTCGTGCAGCTCTAGTGCGACGATAATTCAAACCTAACCTAATCAAAATAGCAGCATGTTCCTCCTTACCACTTACACCCTATTCGAACTTATGCAGTTAGGCCCTCGAAATGCGTGTTCGCGTGTTCCGTCTTGTGTCCTGTGTGGTCCGCAAACAAAGGAAAACGGAGCGTTTTGTTCTATCTATTTCTTAAAATGCGACAATACAACGTAGCTTTTTTTCCATTCTCTCATCGGCAGGCACACCCAATATGACGCAACGTTTCTATCCCATTGTATCCGTCGGCTTTTGTTGCGGGCCATTATCATTTTAATAATAGGCACAGAGGCGAAAGGAGGTATAGTGGACAACCACGCATTGTCCGTGTCAGCCCCACTTTCGATTATTTTTTTTATATATTACGGATGTGAAAGGTTTATTATTTTATTAGAAGAGTTGTCGTCTGAGTTTGCTATTTTTGCTGAATTAAATGAGGATAGTAGGCTCAAAACTAGGGACCAATTTAAGAAAAGAAATTAGTTTGTTTAAAGAATGGTTTAATATGAGATAGTTTTGAAAGATGTTTGATCATATTTAAATTGGAAAATATGAAAGCCTGTTAACTATTCTAAGCAAACGGATTTCGGGCAAGAAGCAACGGTTACATCTGAAAGCTCAAAATACATTTTCCACCAGTCTAACTCATTTCAATATCACTCACACAGCGCAGATTTTGCTCTAGTACGAAGTAGTTAAATAATTAAAACTTGAAAAATAAAAGATGCTAGTTCTTAGGTACATGGTTAGATTAAGTTTTTTTATTAAACGCATCTCAGAAATAGCGCAAACAACCTTTGGATAAATATTTAACTCTTTCATTCCCAGTGATGCCATTTGGCATCATTTTTCTGATCATAATTTTAAAAAAAATAATAGGGCTTGCATCTATTGATGTTAATAAAAAATATTTTCTAATAGAAAAAAGTTTGAAGAATCGAATGATGTGCGTTTTGATATCATAAATGGTTATAGATTCTAAAACGATAATGCCAAATTGTCATTGGGACTGAAAGGGTTAAGCTTGTGCCTTTTTCAAGAAATTGACTTTATATCATTATTACACTTAAAAACATTAAAAAATATTCGGGCCATTATAAAATTTTTCTGTCAAATCGAATAACAGATTGATTCAAGTGCCATTAAATATCTAGTAAAAAAATAACTAATGAATAACTAATGTTTCTTTCTTTCATATCCCATTTTTTCTATGTGTTCCTAAGTCGTCAAGGTGAGGGTCCTTTGTTTTCTACTGACAAGTCCCTAACCTTGGAATCATGGATTTTTCAAGTGTGGGGTTGGGAGGGGCCCATTTTTGCCTTTGTATTCAGAGTAGTGCAGCTTTTGCATATAGGTTTGGCCGGATGAAGGCATTGTCTTGTATTTTGGTCGCTAATTGTCTATAAGAAAGCATTCTGTTTTATGTGCCACAGATGAATTGTATCAGGTGGTTTTAGTTTTAATTGGGCACCGGACCGAAACGCTGTCATTGAATCAGCAAGGATTTAGTAACTGTTATAATTTTGTTCTGGTGTTGTAGAATGTAGATGATATGCATTGTGTTAAATTTTTTTGAAACCGATGCAGTAAGCGCTGATAATTTCAAGTGTTTATAATAATAAACATATGATGAGTGCAGGGGAAAAACCGCTTGATTTATTAGGGGTCATTCTCTAATTGTATCTGCTTGGCGGATATTGGCTACTCTTTTTTCTTCGCTTGGTCCAAGCGTCGGAATCGTGCATCGGGTGAATCTCGGTAGGTAGAAACTGGCTTCTTTACACCAGTTTAGGCGATTACTCGCTATCACCGCCAAAGTGACCTGCCACGGAAAGTTCTCTACTAAACAAAGCGGATTTTCACCTGTACTCTTCATATGTGTAGAGTTCGGGGTTAACTTTAATTTGGCTATCTTTGTGAACTTCTATTATTCGTAATGTACTCTTAATTTTCAGTTTCTTTTTCTACGCCTACTAATATGCGACTACTTAATTAGCGCCCTAATCCAAACTAGTTTCTTTCGTTGCCTTTTTATGAATTATCCCGAATTCACTTAACTGTATGTATTATAGGTTTTGATTGTAATTTAAAATATGTTAAAATATATCTATATTCATGCCCTGAAATAATGAGAAGCAATTTATTATATTATCCATTGACAATAGTTCACTTCAATAAACCAAACATTTCTGTAAACATTTTAATTTGTATACAAAACATCTTTTTTGATAAGATCAAAGGCCTTCTTGGGTTAATAAACAATAAAAATAATCATGTCGGAAATACTAAAGATAATTATAAGAAAAGTCAATTTGCCAAGACTGACCTTTCCCCCGTGATAAAGGGTACGCACCTGTGGTATTTAACAAAGGAAAATTTATAAAACATAAACTAATTTGCACAAAGACCTTTAAAAACAATGTTTAGAGACGTTTAAATTTTTAACTGTTGCCACAATTCACAAGAGACAGCAAACATGACTGGCTTTACGTAACTCATTTGGAGTTTTATGTATTTACTTATATCTAGACGCAGTAAAGTTTTATTAGTAGCGCGTGAATGTTTATCATATGATCATTTGGGTTTTTAATATTGTAACTAACACTTAGAAAATCCTTAAAGTCTTGAGGGATTGGGTAGCCCAGTCAGTATTTCTAACGCCTAGGTCCCAGGTTCACGCCCGGGAATAACCGAAATAACAGTTGGCCTGTAAATAGTCTGTGCAGCGAAAACGTCCACAGAATAATATCTCGCGTGGAGTGAGTGCACGTTAAAAATGCTTCGAAATCCTTACACTGTTTACGATGAAGCTCTTAAGTATCGTTGGGTGCCTACTCGTGTGTCATTTTGTCCCCTTGACTGTGGTTCTATATAATAAGGTCCGTCGCCAATAGCCCTCGGTTAGCTTTAGAGAGAAGATAATTCAATATAACCCTAACCAAGTCAGTCAATGCTATTAGTGTAGAACTTAGAAAAATATGAGTAACCACACCGGAGGAGGCTAGAAATAGACAGTCGGAAACGATCAAATTATCAAATTAAATTAACCACACCGGGTTTCGGGCTTCAAGATCAAAGAATTGATTAATTTTGGCCTTTGACACTGCTTTGTTTAAAAGGGTGAATGATGTATATAAAAATCAGTTTACACAATTATATAAAACTAATTTTTAAAAAAGTATTTACGTCTCTTTCAAACTAACACAGTGTTTAGAAAGATGGACGCTTGGTGTAAATAAATACACGGGTCTTCTATTTTAGTGTCATTGTGTTTTTTCAAGGAATGCAATGTGGTCATGACCCTAAAGGTATATTTTAGAAATAGGCGTGTTCGTGTTAGCACGCGGTATTGTAATGTTAATTTTATAGACTTTGTCTTGGTGTATTGTCTCGAGTTGAGTTTGTAGAGATGAAATGAAAGATACAAGTTATCTATGCTTGAATTTTTGGAAATTGTCACATACACTGTAAAAAAAGCGGTAGGTTGTACAGAAAAAAACTGCCAGCTTTTATGCAAAAAAATACCTTGTATTTTACTGAGAAAATCTGTCAATTTTTTTTTAAATATTTTTGTATTTTTTTTTTTCATAATCCGGGTTTTTTTTGAATTAATTGGAGAGGTAAACAAGATCTACCACCCCAGTGACACAAATAAATTGAAGATATAGCAGTTCCAGTCTAGTAACCTTTACGTTGTTAAAAACAAAAAAAGAAAAACTTGCTTTTACTTTAAAAACGTATTTTCGTGTAAAATAAAGTTTTAAAAGAAAATAATAGCATTTTACTGCAAATATGTGGATTGTTTCCGCAAAATTAAGATCTTTTCTATATATACTTCGTCATTTTGACGAAACATGCAGTAATAATTTAACATTTTAAAGTTCAGCTATTCAGTTTATGGTGTTTTACAATTTTCAAAAATATGAAAAATGAAATTAATTTCTTTGTAAACATTCTACAATAATAATTTATTAATTTATATTTCTCTCATCTTAAAACACCATACTCTCTACAAACAATATTATTAGATCAAATTAACTTCTATGAAAACAGCATTTATTCAGCTTCAACTTCCGTAAACATAATTTTAATTGTTTGTTTCTTAATTGGTATTTATACAAAAACCACAGAACACTAAAAACAACCGGGAAAACATTGCCACTAAAAATAGGGAAATAACGATTCATTCTGAGAATGTGTTGTTTACTGTCTCTTATAACCTTATTCGCTTTAGATATTCAGTGACCAAGATTTAATAATTCGTAGATATTGGTCAATGTAAAAAAAATGGAATTTTTCAATGATTAAAAATTTCGATAAAAATAATGTTAAGCACCAAATGAAATCATTGACATAAAGTTTTCATATTTATATATTTGGTTAAAATATACTAAAAACTGTATAACAAAATACAAAAAGTAAATTTATTCTTACAATGTTTACAATAGCAGATATCCTTCAAAACAAAATTTATTTCTGCAGAATTTTTTATATTTTGTCAATATATTTCTAAGAAATTGGCCTAAAAAATAGTTTTAGACAAAAACCATGATTTTCAGCAATTGTACTTTCATTAAAAAAAACTAATAAACCATGTTCTGAAACATTTATTGTTGTTTAAATTTTTGTTTAATATACGAAATCTAAAAAAACATTAAGTAGTAATATAATATTCAGGTAAGAAATATGCATTCAATAACCTCATTGAACATTGAGATAAGCTTTACCCTTTACAAAGCGGTTTCGCAAATCTATTCAAATTTAAAATAGGCTTTATGTTACAAGATAACAAAGATTTTGTTTAATGATTCAGCAGGAATGAATACTACTTTTTTTACCACTCATAAGCGTAAATAAATTTATTTCTATAGTTCTTCTTGCATACACGCTATTCGAGAAGCTTTAGTTTGCAAATAACGATAATATTCTATACTCTTTTGTTGATTGATAATAATATCTAAGTAGTCGCAAAAGGAAATTTCCGGTGTTTCATAAGTAGGAAATTTAAACTGTTTAAAAATCAGCATATTTAGTTATCTTTAAAAGCTTTGTTATTGTTAATAATGCTTATACATACATTTACTTATACATTGCTTATACTTACAATGATCAATTTTAAAATGATAAAAACCACTAATTTCCATTATTTGCTATTGTTAATAAATTATTCAGTAATTTCTATTTTGATATTGTTTTTCTCTTCAATTTAGAACTCTTTTCGATTCATTTATAATTTAATTTTTTTTTTAAGAAATGAGAAATTTCACACCGAAACATGCACGAGAAACTTTAATTCTAAAAGGTTTTTTTAAAAAGTGATAATTCTGTGTATCAACATTTTTTAAATTCAATAATGGTAGTTATAATGTGTATCCATTTTGATATTAATGTCTACTACAGTAGAATCCCGTTTATCCGAAAATCGGTTTATAAAAAAAAAGAAAATCCTCAGTCTTTCGTTTAAAATAAGAAATGTATACGCAATAAATAAATACACACAAAATAAATATGTAGTACTTACAAAGTTGGATATATTTTTCAAAATATGCAGTAATTTCTTATATTTGCTGCTCAATTTTGATTGCCCTCCTTTCGGAAAAGCGGGACTCTACTGTATTTATGAAATTTGCACATTTATCGTGGAACAAATATCCGAAGGTCCTAGTTGCAAAACTCCATGCTTCAAGTATAACTAAGATATTGGGTACAGACCATTCATTGGCAATTTTATTTAATTGAATTTACACTTTTCTTATATCTTAGTTTTTATTAAGAGAATTTGAGTTTTACAGATAGAACTTTCATTTTTATAATCTTTGACAATGAAATTAATTTGTTATTTCAACAAGTCTACAATTTATTTGTGATAAAAAAAATTACGAAAGATTTGACTTGCCAAACTCTTATACAACTACGAAAACTTTAGCTTTCCAAACAGTATAGTATCCATAGAATATAGTCACGACAAACTTTTACAAAACTATGTGAATAGGAAACTAAATTTCCCGTATCTGGAATAAAGAATGTCAACGAAGAATAACTTCTCCCTTTAAATCCCGGCTAAAAAGTTTTAAAATGGCGTAGAATTTGTCTGGATATGAAAGCTGGACTTTTCTTCGCCATTCAAAAACCGGATTCAAAATGGGCATCCGGGATTCTTAAACCGGAGTCAATCGCAAACAAATGCCATGGAGAATACAGGAATCGCATTTTTTTGTGTCCATTTTGCCTTTGAGCAAACGAACTGGATTACAGTGAATCGGTGACGGTCAATAGATTTTGAATGGACGCAGTGAGGGAATCCCTTTTTGCAGGACAATGCCATGGACGGGAATGTTCTTGCTTTAGAAAATATCTATAAAGTTTGTTTCGCTTAAGATAACGGTGACGCATGTGAAACCCCGATATTATTTAGGAAGGGGGTTTTGTATAATATTTAAGGAATATCTGTTTTTTTCTTCTTGGAACACAAGTGATAAGTGAAGCAATCACAAGTGAATGTTTTTATTAACTTTGAATAATACATAGAATTGCTTACAGTCATGCAGAAAAATTAAGTGCAAAAATTATGATTTTTTTTCAATTATTACTATAAGTCAACATTTTATCAACCATTCTTCTTTCTCTTTTATAGACGTGTTATTTTCACCAGTTTCTTCTCAATCTAATAGATTTCAAGTTCTTTGGTTATTGGGATAATAATTTCTTCGTGTCATTATTCAAGAGTCAGCGGTAACCCAATCTGGAGTTACTAAAACTTTACCGGGGGCTGGGGAGCCCAGTCGGTTAGGCATTCGCGCATGCGAAATGCCCTATGTTCGGGTCCGGGCATCACCAAAATAACTACTGCCCTATAAACGGGTCCGTGGCAGCCAAAAATGTCCAACGAATACTACCCCGTGTAAGAGAGTGCACGTTAAATGTCTATCAAAGTCCTAACGCTGCGCACGATGTCGCCCTTAACGGTTGCGCGTTGGTTGCCTATTCAGGTGTTAGCTCGTCACTTGACTGTGGCTCTAAAATACGACGCCCGTCGCCAATAGCCCTCGTGTAGCTCTACGCTCTTAAAACAAAAGAGTGAATCCACTCCTATAGGGGAAGTGCATTTTCGACACCGAAAGAAGTGAAAATTAACTCAGACTGAATTAAAATCGTCGTTTGTTTTAAGAGTGTAGTGCGACGATAATTCAAACCTAACCTAACCTAAAACCTTTCCACCACCGCTCTCTGTAACTCCAAGATTGAGAGCGGTACGCGGGTCTCCAAACCAATATCTTCTCTCTGTGTTAATCAAATGGGAAAAATAATTTTCCAATCTAAATTACTCTAGCTGTAGTTCAGATTTTTGCAGACATTTATACGATAGATGCGTCTAGCTAACAAAATATTGTTTTTAAATTTTCAATAAATAATTGTACAACAAAATGTTCGAACCAATTTCAAAGAGTGGTATTATAGAGATCGTTTATAAAAAAATACAGCCTGAGTAAGTTTTCTTAGAATACAATATTTATTCCATTGCGATTACCACAGAGAAACGACTTCAGTTTGGAAATCCGGCTACCCCTTAGGGTGGGCCGAAAAAACTTTTTATTCTATTTCGGATCGCTATAGTGCGGGAAAGTTGCGATTGGTAAAGACATGAAAAATGCACCAATTATTATATTTTTATTACTTTATCTTCAGTTCGTGCAACGCCATCAAATTTGGGAAATTTTTTCAAAAAACGAATTTTTTTTCTATTTTTTTTAAGCACAATGGATGTTTTTAGCTGCGTTCCAATTCTTGAATAAACTTCTAAAAGTACGTAAAATCAAATATATGCACTTATCATACATTTGTGTCAGGTCTTCCGGCCACCCAACGAAGTATAAAATGAGGCAAAATTCTTGTTTTTTTTGTGCAAAATTGACAGATCTGACGCAAATGTATGATAAGCGCATATACTTATTGATTTTACGTACTTTTAGAAGTTAATTCATGATATAAGAATACAACGAAAAACATCTATCGTGTATACAAAAATATAAAGAAATTCGTTTTTTGACAATTTTATCCAACTTTGATGGCGTTGCGCTAACGGAAGATAAAGTAATAAAAATATAATAATTAGGGCATTTTTCATGTCTTTACCAATGACAACTTTTCCGCACTATAGCGATCCGAAATAAAATAAAAAGTTTTTTTTTTCGGAACACCCTACTACCTCTCCTTCCTCCTCCTCCCCCCTAAGCCATTTTACACCATCTCCTGATCTCTCCAGAGACGGGGATAATCTGTAAACCATTTCATTTCTCCCTAAAGTGGCGGGGAACATCAAGCAACTAATCCCGCTCCCATTGTAGAATCGATGTCTAAATCCTGCTAAGCAGCTACGAATAGTTTTTGTTTAGGTAGAGGAAAATAAGGTCGGGTTCTTTTTACCTGTTGTGTTGGAAGACAGGAAAATTTTGATTCAAATACAGCAAAAATATATATATTGTTGATGAGTTTCTTTTCACTCCATGTAATCTGATTTTAATTGAAGAGCTTAGTGGAAGAACGTGCTAAGTGACAAAAAGGTAAAAACGAGAAAAGTAGCTCTGTATTTTTCGTTTATACGCAGATCTATTGAAAATACGGACTTGTAAAGAGTAAAAAATGTACTAAACTTAAAGTTTATGAAAAATTTGAAAGTTTTATTGTTAAAAATTTTAGTAGTATGTTCATTGACAAAAATCTTTTTTTTTTAATGTCACCTGTCACGTTTTCCACTAAGCTTTTCCATCGTCGCTGTTTCATCGTTAGGAAAAATAAACTTTGAAGTTCGAAATGCATGTTGCATCATGTATTGTCGTATAACTTATTAAAGGGGAAAGTATAATAAAAATATATGTGACAGATTTCTAATTTAAGGAAATGCACCATGTAGTTTTTCAGCTGTTACTATTTCTGTGAAAAAATACCTTTGTCGAGTTAGGAATATTAAACGTGTTTGTCAATGTTGATGCAAGAACTGTGATGCAATTGGTCATAAGAAGACTACTTGCAAATCTAACATTCTAGAAAGTATAACTAAGATATAGGGTTCTGCTCGTTCATTGGTACGACGATTGTCAAGGTTTCTAATGAATACATAGAACCTGTACCTTATTTATACTTCGAAGAATGTACGTTTTGGAACTAGTTATTTCATATGACCATTATACATTAAAAAAAATTCTTCAAATAATGTCGCAAATGATCTAAATCCACTTGCCCCTTTAATTGGTAACTGCTGTGAATTATAGCTAAAAGTATATTTTTTGCGTTTTTCAGAAACAGCTTAATATGATTCGATTTTATTTTATAAAAAATTTATCTTAAGTCCTACTCACTTAAGATGTACTTATTTAATAATAATACATTGTCTTACATTTTTGAAAAGGTAAAAACTTTGCCTTTCATTTCATGAAAAAAAATCATTATAATTTTGGCAATACTACAAATGACGTTTGTACTCTTACAAGCATTTAATGACAAAAATCTATTACTCCCCACTTTTGTCTGGAACACCTAAAAAAATTGAAAATTGCTAACTAAAACACTCTATACTATTCTTTTATTAATGGGGAAGAATATTACACCATTTGTTTTAATCTAAGTTGAATACTTTTTTATGCTATATTTATTTATTGGCAACTGAGAAACTTTTGCCGATGAATCATGGTATTTTTGTTCCAAGATGTAACTATTTCTTTATGGAACTTAGCACTTTCAAAAAATATATATATAAGTGTATTCCGTTTAACTATTTCTGAAAAAGTCTTATTTTTATGATTATCCGTTTTTGAGATGATTTAAAAAAAATAAATGATTTTGACCCTTAAAAAAAAGATAGAATGCAGGAAACGAAAAACATTCTAGATTGCTATGTCACAATGTAAACATTTTCAAATTACTTATTACGAATAGATTATTTTTTTCCTTTGATAATAAAATCGTTTGCTTTTTTATATAGATATTTATTCTTAAATCTTGCTTCGGAAAATAATTTATTTTCCCTTTTTTAAATGGAAGTTTATATTTCTTTTAAGCGACAGTCAATACTGGTATTCATAGTGTAATGTCATATATTCTACGATGCACTGCAATGTAAATATTTAGTTATATACCATTTTGAATATCTATGTATCTTAGAACTTTGTTATTTTTATATTTAAACATTTTAATATTGCTATTAAATAGGATAACACATGCTTTAAAGATGTAAAAAAGTATGTTTCTATTGTACTTCATGCTTGGACCAAAGTTACCCACCCGGATCCTAACAGTGTTCTAATTTTTTTTAACTAACAATTTATTTTTATTAATTTATAAACTTTAACAAACATTTTTGGAAATTATTCCTAAATTGCAACACTTAGAATGCATAATGATTTTTAAGTGTTTAAATCGTTTTTGTAGATTAATTGTTCTTCTCTTGTAAAAATAACCATGATTTTGAACCAAAAATATACCCTCACTGACGGTATATGAAAATTATGTACGGTAGTTTTTGCATTGTTATTTCAATTCAAAATAAAAATCGAGTAAATAAAATAATAGAATTTTATTCTTTTTTAAGAAAAAAAAGGTGGTTAGTTTGGAGGAACAATCCCTATATTAATATATATTTTAAGTTCAAGCATGTTAAACAACTATTCTCAGAAAAGAGCAAAAAGCCTTTCCACCAGCAATTCTTCATTGTTGTTCAGAGTGGGAACCCGAAAGGGTTAGGGTTATTAAATAATTGCCTAACTCCGTGTTTGCTAAGGACTTTTGCTCCTGTGTTAGAAAGGGTTGCCCCAAAGCGTTGGGGAGATTGGGGGGGGGGGGGGGACTTAGTTATGGGAAATCTTAGTGATGGGGAGTTGTACAAAATCAATGCTTTTCTTGTATTGGAGTTGTGTTAACTAATAAAGGGATTGCAGAATAAGACAAAGTCATTATTTCTTTTTATGTGTTTCTATGTTTTATTTATGTTAAGGAGTTAACTATTTTCGTGGTGAATTTTTGAATTATACTTTATAAAAGGAGTGCGAAATGACAGTTTTAAATTTAAAATACTTCTTTACATTATTCTATGTCATAACAATTTTTTTGGAAGAGCTTAGTAAATAACTTAAACATCTTTCATGTTCGCCTTACTATTTACCACAAATAAACGCTTCTTTATCATACATATTTAGCATCATCGTTCAAAAGTTCCTATAACACCTACAAATACAAAATATTGTATCCAATAAATCAACCTGTTGATGATCTCCAAAACCCATCCATTTAACATGAACGCACCACAAAAACCGTTCCTATCCACAATTTTCATATTTTCTTTCGAACAAGCTTTTTTATTGTTAAATAAATATTTTTATTTACATAAAAGAAAATAACATCTGCATATAAAAAGTCCACCAAGTACTTCTTGTCGTAATCAGGCCCCGTGGAAGAAAACCTTAGTAGTGTCGCTGATGCAGGTTCAGAACTTTTTATTCTGCTAGGTCGGAGGAGTACGCCAACCCTTTACAATATTCCCATTCTCCAAAGCAGAGGGGTCTTTTGTGCTCCGGCTTCAGGACTCGAAATGAAACCATACGCAGTTTCTTTTCGGGATAGAAATGGATATCTGCATACGTGAGGGGGAATTCAGTTGGAAAAAAATTCCCCCTTTTGTGTGCCCCTAGGATTTGTAGAGCCATTTTCATATGTACGACGACGCGAAATGAGTATAATCGAAACGAACGACAAGGGATTCTCGTTTTTGGAAAACGAAAGAAGCAAATGCGTATCAAAATTCCGTTAGTATGACACATATGTAATTGACATTTGAGTGAAAATGATTTTTAAATTTGAATTATGATGAAAGCCAACGACTTGATTACCGAAAAGATCCGCGAATGTTAGTGTTCACCTTGCAAACATACGAGAGAATTCCGAATCTGCCCTCGGAAAAAAAATTATTTTGATTTAACATAAAAAATATATATATTTATTTATTCTGGCAGTCAACCTCTAACTAGTTCCAATGAATTATTCTATACTAGTTTAACAAGTAATATAGTTAAACATCCTCTTTTTTTGGGTACTTTGTACACTGCGGGTTTTCAAAAGAGACAAAAGAAAAGTAATGCTTTAAATTTCACGACAACTTAAGTTAACTTGGATTTATTGCTTTGGTTTGGATTGAATTCTTGAATTATTTGGTGGTCTAAGACTATTTTTGTGTCCCCTGAACACCTGTGTGGCATGGCAAATACAAATTTCTCTTGTGTTAGATACATTTGAACCCTACTACTATATTGAGGTAGAGAGGTGTTCAACTGTAATTATTTCCAATTTGCCTTGAACCTAACAAAAGTTAGATTGCTGTAAGGAATTATGTTTAAAATTATCGATATAATTATTAAATTAGTTTTTACGAACATGACAAATACACTTTTTCCCAACCGTCGCCAGAGAACAGCGCCTATATATCCAGGGAGAGTTTATAGTCGTATGGAAAAAAAAGGAAACTTTATATAAAAGATTCGGCCTAATTTGGTGTCTCGTGTGCGCCTTGACTACTGCAAACAACATAATGCAGCCCTGAGTGTAGCAGCTTCAACAATGGGCCCAAAGCCTCCTTGTTAGCGAAGCTAGGGGCCATTGAAAAGAATGCCTTTTGAGAGCCTAATGGAAAATTCTACAAAAGAGAATTCTCTTTCTCGTTTGTATCAGGGGGTTTATATGCCTTTTGCTTGTGGGAGTGTGTGGATCTGACACAAAATATTCAATTTCTTGCGTTCGGAAAATGGGAATATTAAAATGTTTGTTGTCGTTTTTGAGAGGGAATAATAGCTGCTCGAGGATCAGTTACAGATATATTACCTTGTATGAGGAGGTGCTTTTTGTTGTTGTTATTTTTCGATGGGGTATTTTTTTGGGTGTTTTCCTTCCAATGCGATGCGTGTGTCTTTTTCAGTGGGAGAAAACCCTTTTCAATTTTCAGCTCGCACACAAAGGGACAAAGAGGGATTTGTATTTAAATGATGATAATAATGCGGCCACTTTGTCGAGTACTGAACTGGAGGTGGTGGCCATTTTGGAATTCATTTGTGGGGAGGGGAGAAGTATTTAGTGTTAATTTGAATTATCGTCGCACTAGAGCAACATGGAGTCGTAATTTAGAACCACAGCTATGTGACGAGCTGACACCTGAGTAGGCACCCAACGCAACATTAAGAGCGACGTCGTACGTAGCGTTGGGACTTTATAGGATATTTAACGTGCACTTAGGGAAAAGTATTATTACGACATAAAATACACTCTTAAAACAAACGAGTGATTTTTACTCAGTTTGGGTTAATATTCACTCCTTTCCAGCGTCGAAAATGCACTTCTCCTACAGGAGTGGATTTCGCTCTTTTGTTTTAAGAGTGTACTATCTTAAATTATGGTTGCAATCTTCTATAAATATAAACTTTAGTTTGATTTTTTTTAACCCTTAGAGATAAGAGAGCTAAAATATTAAATTAAAGGAAGATTTACGGAATAGTAAGATTGCTTTTCAATTCTATATTATTGTAAGGGTAAAGATTATTTAAGTTTCAAATTCTTATCTATTTAATTTTTTGGATAACCTTAACTGTGTAAGCACTCAGTGTAAAAAATAATTTTAAATATCACTCGTAGCATTTTCTTAAATGTCGATAAAAAAAACTTGTTGCAATGTTGAATACTGCAAAGTGAGGTGCGATTTTTGTCGTTCTTAAGCAACTAAATTTTTAGTATATTAATAAGTATTAGAAATACACCTAAACATGTATTGTGAGCCTACTATGGATAAAAAATTTACACATTTGTACTTAATCTTTTTTAATACCATTGAAATAATAGGTTGAATATTAGATCATGCTATAACACCAGAAGTACAACAAATAAATTTTATCCCTTAAAAATCACTGGAATTTAATTATAAATCTAGCTTCCTTTGATTTCAAATAAAGTAATTGCTCACTTAAGTTATTTATTTCTTTTTATTAGATTGTCTTTTTTTTATCATATTTTCTCAAAGTGAGGGAGACAACGTTTTTTCTAATTTAATCTCTCATACTTCTGGTGAATTGGAATATGTATGAAAATGTATGCGATAAGCATCACTACATAAATTATGTTCCTCACTTTAGTGAAAAACTTAATTTATGCAGTTTATATTTGAATGTAATTATATAATTTAAATAATATTATATAATTATATGTCATTAATATTATTAAATAATTTGTTTATGTAATTATATAATTTTATATAACTATATCATTTAATTTTTACATAATTTTTATAATATTTTATATTTTACTACATCGATGATGCAATAAAATATTTTCAATACTGAAAACAATTTTTAAATAAATTTTATAAGAATAAATTGATTACATAATCTCAAACTTTCAATGAAAATTAAAACTAAACCGAAAACGGACTCTCGAGGCCAAAAATGGCCTCCAATCGCTCAGCCCAGCTAAATGATCTCGCTAATAGCACACAATAGGGCATGAGAACGTATTCTTTTCTTAGCCCAATAAATGGGACGGAAAAACGGAGTCTTTTATGTCCCGCTCCTTTTTCAGATGGCATCAGCGATAATGGGCGCGGGATAGAATCTAATGCACTTTGGCTTTTGTTTCCCCATTGTTGCGACCTAAAGAGTTTCCGCGGGCCAAAACCTATTTATTTGGCCGTTAATTCAAAATATTTGTCCTTTATTTCCCTAATTGAGCGTGCCAAATCCCCAGCGCGCTTGAGGAGGATAATTAGCCCGCGTCACGTTTCAATTTCCAATAAAGAAATTTGATTTTGGAAAACGCTTTGTTTTATGTTTGCTGCTTTTTAGGGGCGCAGTGGTGTAAGTCACTGTTTTGGTTGGACAGAATTGCAATTGTATATTTTCCTCTAAAAGAATGTGTTTGATGCGAAAAAGAGTTGAATCACGAATTCGCATCAAAAATTCATTTTTTCTTCAAAAACCATTTTTTCAAAAATTCATTTTACAAAAATTCATTTTCCAGCAAAAGTTAATTTTTCATCAAAAATTGCACTTGACTTGCTAATGTCTTGGGTGGCAATAAAAATACCATTAGAACTATTTAAAAAAACGAACTCTTGAGCCACTTGAGAAATTTACATCTTTATTTATAATATAAAACAAACAATTTGCAAAAATATTCAATACAGCTGGAGCAATCAAGCTCTAGAAAAGAATATTCTACATCTTAATGTCACTACAATATCGGGAGAATGATCTAGTGCTTTGCTATGAAATATCTTTTACAACTTTGTCCAATTCAACTAAATCGAAATCTCATAGTTTGATAAAGCGATGCTTGAGGTAACTAATAACATAAATGATTTTCTTTTGTGAGAATTTTATTTTTATGTCATTGTCTGTGTTTCGAGAGGTGCTTGTAAGGAAACAAAGCGATCTCGATGTTGATCTTTTGTTTAAGGGCAATTTCGGAATTTAACGTACTTTTTAATTGTTCGTGTATTTAATTATTGAAATAGTCTTGCATTTGTTATTCAGTATTTGACTTTTTTTATCGGGGATTCATAATTTCTAAAGGGATAATGCGTTTTAATTTTTAATTTTACAATTGTATATAGCATTCTATTATTTAAAACTCGATTCCAAAAGATAATTTTGTTTCAAATATGGAATCATTATTAGAAGCGTAATATTCTTTGGGCTATTTTTCATTTGTATTTTTTGTTCTATTCATTAAATTGCATTAACAGACCTTAAATTACCAACATTAAGTATTTTTTAAGTTTGTATAAACTTGCAAACAATGCTCTGCAATATCAAATCTACAACCGCTGTATGAAACTACATTTGTTTTTGTATTTCGATCAATATAAATATTTATGAAGTTAAGTCTAATTATATTTAAATTAGAGATATAATATAGGGTATCAAATTTATAATATTCAAGTTTAGAGTTTTCTAAGACAAAAATATATAGCTGATGTATTAAAATAATTCAAACATGTTAAGATTTGTAAATGCAAGAAATTAGATTCCTGTAAGATTGTTAGATACTTATAAATAAAATGTTTGTTATACCTTCAAAATATCACAAGGATCTCCTAAATTTCAAAAGATGAAGTTCAATTCACTCAAGGAAGTTGAGTATTTCTCTTAAAATAATATATTGTAATTATTTATTTTATTTCTTTAGAAAATAACTATAACTTGCTTTTAGAGGATGTTATAGCTGCTATTTTAATGTCTAAAAAAACTAACTTTACTAAAAAAATATTATATCAAACAAAAAAATCTAGGTAAAAACTATTATTTTATCAAATTGTCTATTAAGGATCTGATTTTTCTTTAAAAAAATATTTTAGGATAGTTACTGCCTTGAATATATAATAAACCTCATTTTCTTCATAAAAATAAAAAAATTATATGATATTGATTTTTCATCTTTTCTCCAGTTACGTATACATGCTAATATAGATATTTACTTTTGGTTTACAAATCAATGAAGCGTAACGAAATGGGTTTTCATATCGCATCAAGAATTTATTGTATACAATTGTTCGTATTTGCAAACGTCATATGCTAGTTATATTCAACGTGGTTTTTTTAATACAAATATGATGTAGTATATTTTATAGAAATGTGGCGTTATTAGGCTTTCGCAAACAATTTCATACATTTAAAATATTGTTTTCCTTTGAATTCTCTCTGTTATGAAGTTTAATAGGCTGTCAGACTGATAATAAACTTCAATATTTAAATTTTTTGAGATTAAGTATATTCAAATAATACATTTTATGAAATATTGTGAAAATATTACATTCGTCATTGATAGTTATTAACTAACGAAAAAAGTTTTTCCCAGAAAATTGAATCATTATATGTCGATTCTTAAATATAAAAAAACCTATAAAACTCACTTCGATCATTAAAGGTCGTTATCTTTGAATTGAATTTATAATATTATGCAGTTTAATCAAAATCAATGATTTATTTCAGAGTGAGAAACAGGGTTTTTTTTAATAAAAAATAATTTTATCGAGTTTTGCGATAATTTAATGAGAAATATACACTGTTGAAAATGGGTTCTAAATTTTGAGGACAATGTTATCATTTTTGAGTACGTCATAGGTTCATAACAGCTCCGAATACATTGTTCTCAAATTTGAGAATATGCGTTATTCGAATATGGAGCTCATGCATGTTCTCGTTTTTGAGAATTTATGTACTCGTTTCTGAGAATGAATGTACTTGTACTGGAAAACTCATGTTCTTATTTTTGAGAAAGCATGTTCTCGTTTTTAGCTTAAAAAACGAATTTATGGCCTAATAAGATACAGATGAGATCTTCATTGCTCATAAATATTCATAAATCAGACGTATTTGAGAAATGGTAAACATATTGATTTTTAAGAACGTGTATGATCTCAAATATCGAGATTGCAACATATTCGCTTTTGACAATATTGTTCTCATAATGAAAGGAGAACATCCAAGTTCCCATTTTTGAGAATTTCATTTTTAACAGTGTAGTAACTTCAAAAAAAGAGGAAACATTTAATTTACGCTCCAGAACTGTGTTTTCACGCATTCTGCATATTCATTAAGTAACCTTTTTTCCTGTTTGATAAACGTATATGATTGTCCGTTCGAATAAGTAATGTTAGGAAATATTTGTATGGTTCAAAATCACTGGGGATTCACTTAAATGTGGTTCTAAAATACGATGCCCGTAGCCAGTAGCCCTCGTGTAGCTAGACGATAATTCAAACTTAACCTTACTTCACTTAGTTTCCCACCTTTTTTCTCATCAATTACACTCGCTTTTCTTAAACAATGGGACTAAACTCGAAGAGGCAATACCATACCTTCTAATGTCATTTTTTAACAACGTCATCGCTGAAACAAAACCCTTTTATACTCTCCATTTTCGTTTCTTTTTGTTTGCGATCCGTTCCCATCGAAAAGCCATTTAAAACACACGAGTCCGTCTGCTTGACAAAAATGTAACTGTCATTTTGTCATGCTTGAGTAAAATAAAAGAGGTTAGGATCAAATTGCTTGACAATAAAGTATCAACGTATGAAATTTGCTGTTGATATACCTAAATAAGCAAAATAAGTGGCTTTATGAAGTAGTTAGGATGTGCCTAATCAACTGGCCCCTTGTTAAAATAATATTCAAAATATAATATATCATGTGAAGCTGCAGTCTTCTGATTTTCCGGAATGGAACATTAAGCATTACTATAAAAATCTTAAGCTAAAACTGTCCGACGAAGTGCACGTTAAATATGCTCCAAAGTCTCAATGCTGCGTACGATGTCACCCTCAACGGTTCCGTTGGTGCCTACTCAGGTACATTTTCGTCACTTGACTGTGGTTCGAAATAACGAGGTCCATCGCCAATAGCCCTTGTGTAGCTCTAAATAAACAAACCTATAAAGTCTTAAATTACATCTCTTATTTTTAGCAAATGAACGAAATGGTCATGAAAATTAGAATATAAATCAAAGAATAATTTCAAAATAAAAGTTTTTATGTACGATGTACCCGATACTAGTTTCTAAAGGAAATTTAAAAAAAAAGGTTGCTTAATATTAGAAAATCAAATCTCATTAATTTTTAACGATAATGCCACTTACAATTTTACCACTCCAATAGTGTAACAAAGAAAAGAGACGGGCGATTATATTTTCATTACCATTAATTAAAAGGTTCAACAAGGGTCTCTAAGAGGTCTTCAATGTAAATTTTAGCCCCCAGAGTCAAAAATTTCCTTCGAAAGTAAACTAATTAAGGATTCTTCTCGGAAGAAAATATAGGGATCCATTGCTTTTGTATTAAAATGTGAATATAAAGGTTTACTTTCGATGTGCTTTTGTGAAGGAATAATCCATATTCTTTGTTCTATGATTCGCTTTATAATCCACATTAAGAAAGTACGATTGGTTCCCATTAATGATTTTTAGTTCTTAGAATGAAACACCGTAGGGTGTTTTGTTGTTTATGATTTAATATACAATTAAGTTGTTTTGATACGTTATTATGTAAGAATGAAAGTGCCGTAGATAATGCCTGTAATTGAGGTATTGTATGGATCGTTGTTTCAGATAGGGTATAAAGAAACTTGGATTATGCTTTGGAATGTTTTGATTGCAGGAAGATTTTTATGAAACTAATTAGGTGAATCTTTAGACCTAATCACTTTATTATACTTTTGTATGATATAATGAAAATAACTCGAATAATATAGACACGGTATTAGTTTTACTTATGTGTTAAAAAGCATTCTCTAAGTAATTAGTACTCTTTTAACACATTAGTAAAACTCATTTTAAGTGCTACTACATTCTGAGCAGTTGTATTTTCCATGAATTGACTTGTGAGATAAAATGCTTTTTACTAGCTAAGTCACTGTTAATTCGCTTTACAAAAGAGGGCTTTTCAGTTTTACAAAAGAACTGAAAACTTCCAAATGCTTTCAAAATAAGTTTATATAAAATTTTTAATAAAATATGTTTAGTAAAGAGGCAGCAGTTTTATCAAATAGTGCCTAAAAATAAAATAATACATTTTTCTTTTATTGAAAGAAGTACCTATAAATGTGTTACAGTTATTCCGTAAAATATTATAGATTAACTAGATTTATTTAGTTTTACTGTCCAAAGCTTTTTTTATTATTTTCTCACAAATGTTCTTAAATTTAAGTATTAGTAATCTAATACTTTGTAAGCCTATCGTTAACATCAAATGTTATAACTTTGATACAGTAAATAATGTAGTAGAAGATAGGTCTTTAGTTAGAAATCAGCTAATATAGAGAAAAACTCAAATAGCATAGCAGATAAATGGAACAAACCTATATCATTCCAAACTAGTGTGTCTTCGCTAAATCTGTTCCACTAATCTTGTGCAACCACACATTTGTGACCAAGACTTCAACAACCTTTTAACGGCTTATGCCCCAACCCGGAGGATTAGACATAAAAGACACTGTCCAGGCTGGATAAAAACTTCGAAACATAAGACGGACAGAGACTATAGGCAATATTATTTATACGCTATGGTATCTTGGAGATTAAAATAGAATAAATAGTTGATAGTTTTGTGAAGTATTGACATTGATTTGGCAGTTGTGTTTGAGATTTATTTTTGTGAATTGGTGAGTGTATATATTAGCTGAAGTAAGTTGGATATATTTGAAGTTACGTCTAATGAAGAAAAAAGGCAATTTGTGTTCAAAAGAAAGTTTATAAGTTCTTATATAGCTTACCGAAATAGATGATTTTGCTACTTTGTAAAAATATTTTCATTTCTAATACATTATTTTATTTTCTTATAAGTTCTAAAAGTTTCTGAGTATGATCCGGTTGCCAAAAATATTTAACTTTTATCTTGAAGTTAAACATTTGTATTATATTTTGAAAGTGGTACTCAAATGCTCAATGATTTTAGTAAACAAAAGCGAAAGCAAACAAAATGTCACTGATTAAATAACACAATTTTAACATGATTACAAAATTATTTCGCATTTCAAATTAAGTTCATCACTATACTCTTTTTCTACATCTTGCATGAAATTTTAAGCTTGGTTATGAAATCATTAAAAATAGCCGGAAACTTGGTGAAATCAAAAACGACTTTCAATTGTAATGGCTTATTTAGTGTCAGTGACTGTTATTTCGCATACCCAACTTAACCAATACAAATATATTTTGTTGACATATTTTTCAAATAAAAAAAAACGATTTGCTTGCGAATCATGACACTATCTGTGTCACTTGACTGAATATCAAAGTGACTAGCTGTTTCAGATTGATATCGAAACTAGCTATTTTAAAACTTAATTTAAAAAGGAAAAAGGTCTTAGAAATTGTGAAAATGAGAGTATTCTTTTTGTTTTTAATTTCGGACTAAGCAGTCTATTTAAAGCAAAAAAGGATGCTACTATTCCCTACTGAATTTATTTTTTATTTAAAGTTTGCAACACTAATAAACTAACCAACTCATTCAGCATAAAACCCATACACATTCAATCCCCACTCACGACAGTTACACAACCCTTACTTATATTTCCGCAATGCTCAGAATTCAACATTGTCAATTCGATGGATTGGTGCAACCGAAATTTCCCACGACTTCTTGATGGATCACCTATTCCCCAAAATGGCCGCAAGGGGGTAATTCCAAACACTCCATTACGGCTTAATTACTTCCTAATTTGCTCGCGAGAAGACAATGGCAGCACTGAAGTAACGGGTCACGTGTGCACCCGGTGGGTACGGTTCTTTTGGGATTCGCCGATTGAGCATGGGACATAATGAAATAAATGGGGCTATTAATGGGGAGTTGTTTCACAGTGTTGTGTTCTGGGAATACAACGTCAAGGGAGGTCTGGTTTGCATTGTATGAGAAAAATAAACGGATCGAATGGGTTAAGTGGTGTTTTGATTGTCATGCTTGATTAACTTATCCATGATGCGGAGCTGGACAGCCCAGTCGGTCAGGCGAGCGATTACCTTGCTTGCGAAAGGTCCCAGGTTCGGACAAGGGCTTTCCAAGATGACTGCCGACTTATAAACGATCTTATACGGCCAAATAAGTGCGACGAATACTAATACCTTGGGTTAAGAGAATACACGTCAAATAGGTTTCAAAGTCCCGACTCCCCGTACGATGTCGCCTTTAAAAATTGCGATGTCAAGTGTCGGCTCGACAATTGTCTATAGTTCAAAATTATGACGCCCGTCGCTAATAGCTAAATCGTGTTATTGTTATACAATTTCGTAATTCAAAGTATTAAGAAGTTTTTAAAAAAAAACATTTATTCCAGAAATAAAAATTTAAAAATATATAGCTATTAGTAAGTTGAAAATTTAAATTGAAACATTATGCAGTTTCCAAAAGTTACAAACAAAAGTTTACAAACAAAAGTTACAAACAAAGTATTAAACAAATTTACATTTTTACCATTTGCGTTTCCCTCCGAATATTAAAACCCAGTTCACAAAGATGATTTAGCTCCAGAAAATATTAGTTAAAATATCGCGTGATTTTCATATATGTATTAGAAAAAAAAAGCCCTTGATTTAGGTTTTGAATTTTTTTCTGTTTTTAACTTATTTACGTTATTCTAAAACATTTGCTTTGTAATCTAAGCTTCTGGATCAAAGAGCTAGATAACTTTAAATGTTTTGCTTGGCTTTGAAAAACAGTCTTACTCTTTAAATGATAAGAATATTTGAAATTTTAGGATTACCTTCTGATTTGGTTTATGTGTACAAAATTTTTATGGGGTTGGGATAATAGGATTTTGAATCAATGATCCATAATTCCAGATACTTTAAAATCCCACTTATATGAAAAAAAAGTCAACTAGAAAAATTTATAAAGTTTTTCGATGTCGTTTCATTCTTTCCAGCTCACTCATTTAACCCAAGGTAATACTAATTTGCATTCCTTTTTCTATCACATGGTACATTATCAAAAAACTAAATTGAATTCACAAATTGGACAACAATGAATTTTTTATCCCGCACTACAAATCATTTCCTACCAGGGCAAGGTCGTCTGTGTTTCAATCCCAATTGTGTGTCTCTTTGTTCTGTTCTTTGTTATTCTGTTTTCATTACCGTTCAGCGACAGATTGCCCTTTGGCAATTAAAATTAGTTACGGGGAAATAATAATGGCCGCTGGACCTTTGTTACCTTGCTGATATGTATCGCGGACTGAGCTGTTTCGGAAACAATGACACCAAAAAGCTTCGATGATTAAATCTCGATTTCCCATGACTTTCACTACTCTGATTGCCTTGTATTTAATGGGCGATTGAGTTGATAAAATGTAATTGGTGTTGCGTCAGAATATTTTTTATCCCATGAGTGTCCATTCAAACGTTTCCAAAAAGCTTATTAAAAATACAAATAATTAATTTAATTTTTAATTTTTTATGATTAATTTTTTAGCGAAATATTTTACTGCCGATAATGTATCGTTGTCAATGTTGTAATGAAAAAGTTCTAGTACAACTGTAAAAAAAAATCCTATTGCAGAAAATATCTGGCAGTAAAGTTGCCAGAAAATCTCCGTAGTTACGCAAAATATTTTGACATAAGTTTACTGTAGCAAAGCAATGCAGGAAATATATTCGGATTGAGTAATGATTTTTTTTTAATTTGTGAAAGAAAGGTTTACTTCAACTATCAGTTGGTAAATATCGGTGTCATTTTGCTTTAATAAGTTGGTAACTTTTAATTTATATGGTCGATTGAGATTATGCGATTTGGGTTATATTGTGTGTCGATAGTTTAAGTGTGGGTAAAATTCACTTAATTATAAAACCTTACCTTGAATAAATAATACAACCTCGACTTTGCGAATTTTATCTTTCTAACGTATTTAAATGCGCACAAAATCCAATTTCGGAAAGTTAAGTTTAAATGTATCCGAATGCACAGATGCCAAGCAGGATTTTTTTCAACGTCCTGTAACTGTTAACTTTCTTTGAAAAATTAGAATTTAAAAATAGACACATGAACCAATATTGAAAACATGTTTTTATAATTAAAACTTATAATTCTAGCCTAAATTTACAAAGGGTAATTATAATACAATAAGTAATATGAAAAAGCAATTAAAGAAGAGAAAATCAATCTTGTTGCATGTAAAATAAAATCTTTCTTATCTGCCGACTATAATAGTGCACAAGGAACTAGATAAAATATAGTTATTTTTAGTGAATTAGGCTACATTAAATAAACTCTTTACAACCATAAAAATAACGAAGAAAAATTTTTACCATCTCTACGTATTATAATAGTTCGGAAAATGTTTAATATTAAGCATTTCTATACTTTTAAATCTAAGAACTACAATCATCATGATTTAAATTATTTTTAAAATTGTTATAATTTTGATCAATTTCATAAAGGCTATTTAATTGCCCTGTTTCTTGTGTTTCGCACTAGATGGCAGCACAAGTACCACTCGTATAAACTTGAATAAAATTCGAACGGGTTTATTTCTTGAAAGCTTGTTAGTTTTTAATTAAGCTAATTGGAAAATGTTTCTTTAATTAATGATACACACTTAACATGCTTTAAAAAATTAGATTATTACGCATATTGGGAGCGATAAATTAATGAAAAAGTAAATACTCTTTTACTAACATAAATTTATACTTAACAAATATGTGTCATTTATAAAAATTATAATTAAATGTTTGTATTTGTTCTGTATTTTATTTAATTTGATGTTCCAATTTATTGTACACATATTATTAAAAAGATATAAGTTTTGTAATTGTAATTGATAAAGATGTTAGTTTTGTATTTAATAAAGATTACCAATATAGGGTGTTTTGTTTATATTAATATAAACTAGTTACTTATCATCCTTTAACTTGTTTTAATTTCCAATCTATGTGTTAAGTTTTAAATCATTCTGTATTTTTTAGGTTTCCTAACAAGATAAGAAGAAAAACGAAAACTAAAAGAAGACAAGTAGCTACTCATCATGGCATCCGAAAAGGTAACATTTAATTCTTAGATGCACCAAACTATACATTTGGCAATGCAAAACAGAAAAAAAACCCGATAAGTTATAGGTTACAATTTTGTATCAAAATGGCTGACATCAATGCGCATGCGCCGTTCAACCTGTAGAACTTGTTTCTCTGCGGTACTAGGCACCTTGCAGTTGAAGCGCCTTTAAAAGAATTCGGGGTAATTATTTCACATTATTAAAACTGAGTGCTTATTCTTTGTCATGTTACAAAAAACACAATTTTACTGTTTGTTAATCTTTGTTTATTTTGTAAACGATCAGTATATTCGTAATTGAGCAACACTTAGTTTATTTTTGACGGATGTTTCTAAACATGTAAGATATCCTTTCTCGTTTGTTTACCATTCTAGTAAACAAGGAATAATACGTAAAACGAGATATTTTCGTTGTCAATGTAGATTTTAACGCTTTTATTTAATTTGACATGCTTCTGGATCAGGTCAGCGTGTCTGATGGGTAAAAAGCCATGGGGAACACCTTCAAAGATTTTATCCTCTTCTTACAAACTATAATTATTTATTAGTTAATTTTAGAACATGTAACATTCATTAGTTGATGATTGGAATGTGCTTGAAATGTAGATAGTTCAAAATTTATTCAGATTACCTCATGTATTATATTAAATATTTGCGATTCACTCAAACATATTTTCTAAAGCTTGGCTTACATGAATTAATGCATTCAAAATACTTCTATTGAAGTTTTTGTGACGGAGTATTGAAATTAAAGATAAGGTAAAGATGCCAAAGATGATTTAGTTGAATTAATGTTGCATTGGAATTATAGGAGGGTTATTGGCAACGAGCCTCCAAGCTGCAGTCATGTTACGAAATATTAATGAATTATACAAATTTTAATAACACGTATCTTAATACCATTCTCGGACCAATAACATATCTTACACCCTTCAACCTAATCCGTTTTTAATACACATTCTCTACCAAGAAGAAAGAAAGGAACTTTTTTTTCCGAAGCAGAACCAACCAATTGCAAAATGTTTCTTTTTTAACTCTTCAAATACCCCAATTAACTCCACCAAAAACCAAAATTTAAAAATCTAATGACAATAGTATTTTTAATTTCTGTAATTGCATCCAATCTAGTCTTTTCCAAGCGAATCCCTAAAAACAATAATCCAACGAAACCCAACAAACAATCATACCCTTTGTCTTATAACACAACACCAAAATAAATCTGTGTGAAATAAATGTGTGCCCGGAATGTTCCTTGATGAAATTTGGTTTGTCGGACAATGCCTGATCATCGATTGATGATTTTGTGATGGAGTATTAAAACTTAAAGCTAACGCAAAGATATTAACAACGATTTGATAGAATTAATGCTGCAATTAAAACTACAGGAGTTTTATTCAGGTGTCAGCTAGTCACTTGATTGCGGTTCTGTATTATGACGCCCGTCCCTAATAGCTCTTGTGCAGCTCTAGTGCGACGATGATTCATTGGATACGATACTCTTAACTTTGAGCCTCAGTCAAGTGACAAAAAAAAATTAAAGAATCATATAGATTTTAATAAACGTATCAAAATGCCAATCTAAAACCAATGAAACAGATTTTGCATTTTTCAAATTAATCCAATTTTTTTAATGAAATTCGCCACCAATTAAATTCTTTTTAGCCCTAAAAATATACCCCGCAAAAGTCCACCTTAAACCAAAAGTAAAGAAAATTAAAAACCGAACGACACGAATATTAAATTTATGTATTTACATCCAATCTAAACCTCGTTCCAAGCGATTCCCTAAAAAGAATTGTTCACCAATTACAAAACGCTTTAACCAGTCCACCGAAACCCAACAAACAATCCTGCCCTTTGTCTCCCAAAAGAGAGCTGTTAGCCCGGAATGTCCCGTGACGAAGTTTGGTCTGTTTAGTTGGACAATGCCGGTTGTCGCCTGCCGGAGAATGGATGAGGCATAAATAGCAGGGACAACGGCGTTGCTGATAGCTCCCTCAACACGTAACACAATGGGTTGTAAACAGAAGAAGGATTTAGGGTCGAAACACCTTGTTTTGTGTTCAGGCGGAACGGCTTGTTTTCCTTGTAGCGATTTGTCACAACCGCGGAGTTTGGTTTGGAAGCGTTGTTAGGAGACGATTTTGTCGGGAATGGGATTTTATTTTGTAACATAACAAGGTGCTCCTTAACCCTTTCGTTACGAAGGATTTTTGTTTCCTCGTGATATGTGATAGGAATATTATTATGGAATCCTTAGTCGGACGGCCGTCGTGGGCCGTTTCAGTAGTGAAAGGGTTAAAAGGGAAAAGTGTACGCATAGAATGACAAAAACATGTTTCGGATCCACTTACTCGACTTGTGAATCAGGGAAAGGTGATGTCGATAAAGGAAGATATCATGTCATTATTGCATGCCCCCCCCCCCCCCCACATGGATTTTACTTTATAACTGCACACAGTTAAAAAGATTGCATTGAGTTGAGGTAGGTTTGTACATCAATAAGTTTTGATACTTTAAGATTTCTCTTATAATTTTTATCATAGCAAACGTCTTACATGTAAGAAGCGTTTTCAGATAGATCAAATACAACCAACTAAACGAGAGTTTAAGAATAACCATGGTTAATAATACTGAGTGATGAAAAGTTTCACGCGTAGCTACTACTCACCAAGCTAAAATTTTCGAGTTTATCTAAATAACAGACAAATGAATACCTTAATACTGAGTAATTTATATAAGACAAAGTTACATAAAAAATTAATTTTAAAAACTATAGTTCAAAAGTTTTTTAGGAAATCAAGATGTTAATAGTACTTTGTCGTTAATGGGTAAAGGGTTGTTTTTTATTCTTTAATTTTTGTTCTGTTTGGGGACAGTAAAACCCAATAAAAAAAAAGGTTGTTTTCAAGCATTTCACATGTACCTTCAACCCAAACAGACGTTGCATTTGAAAATACAAAATTTGTTGATTACGAAAGAGGAAAGAAAGAATGTCCATCCTTACAACTCTTATTTATAAAGATTTTTCACCCAGAATATGCCATGTTCGGTTGTGCACTTACAATTTTGTTAAACAAACCAACTTGTTGACAATGCTTTAGTTCGGAAAGGAACAGGAGACAAAGTGTGAACTGTTGAAAATGGGAAATAGCGCAATTAATTACGAAGTGTGAAGTTTTAACGAAAATGTATTGTTATTTCGAGTATGTTAAATTTTAATAGTAAAAGAGTAAAATGAGTACGGAAGATAAGTCGACAAACAACAGATTTTTTTTTTAGTTTCACTGGCACTATTTCATTTCTGAAATATAATGTATTAATTGTGCTTAATTTCAATAATGTTAATGAATTAAAGTCGTTTCTATTAAAAAACAAGTACATTTTAACCCTTTTGGTCCCAATGAAAATCTGGCATAATCGTTTTAGAATTTTTTTTCTGATCGTCTATAGCCATTTATGATATCAAAAACCACGTCATTCGATTCTTCACACTTTTTCTATTAGAAAACATTTTTTATTAGTCCTAATAGATGTCAGCCCGATTATTTTTTTAAAATTATGATCAGAAACATGATGATGCAAAATGGCATCACTTGGACTGAAAGAGTTAAACTTATAAGGAGGTTGTTTTCCTTCGTATAGATTTCAAGAGCTCCAACGGTTTGTTGTCATTTGTTGCCGGGAAGTACTTTGGTTTTGGTATTCGAAAAGGATTTTTCTAAGAATATTTTGCTATTATTTTTTTTTAAATGCCAACTTCTTGCATTTTTGTTGATTGGTCGAAAAATTTCTTAAAGAAAGCTTGCATAGAAAGAAAAGTTTCTTTTACTCTATATCGGTCATTTTGGAGAGTGAAACCGAAGCAACTAATGAAATAACAGAACGGTTGAAAAGTGAAAACAAGAACTTTACCATCATCTGAAACATTGCCATTAAATTATTAACCGTTAGTTTGAATATTAATTTAACAATTTAAACAAAAAAAAATGCTACCGTTTCTCCACAACAATGCGCGGAAACTTAAAAAGTTCTTGATTTTGGTTTTGAACTGATAAGATAAAAGTTGCTTCTGCAAACACTTAATGTGCGATAATACGAGTTATCTCTTTCTAAAATTTACTGCTGTGGTAAATGAAGCAAAGGCTTGACAGTGCTTTATTTTACACTTTCCCCATTGTCTAAAGGCAATAACAAAGGATTCTAAATTGTGTTATTCGCCCGTTTTATCTCTTTTAAAGATGTTCTCATTCAAGGATGTTTATTGTTTTATCAGAAGTCAGACAGTCAGAGAGAGAGAACAATTATTTTCGTTTTCACGCGCGCGCACTTGACATTTTCCGTTTGTTGAGTGGCACTTGGGCGAAATAATCTGTGAAATTTGGAATCGATATTGTTAAGAGTTAAAATAAAATTAGTCATCCATCCGAGCGTTAGCCCCGTAGCTTGTGCATCAGTCAGTACAATAACCTAAAATTTGATAAATAATAAATTTTTATTCATAATGTATTTTGTTCATTTGAAAAAGATTTTACGATCATCTCTTAAACAAATAAAACCCTTTCTAATTTTTGAAAACAAATGCTATTTGAAATAAATTTAATTTAAAATTGATGCAGTGAAAAAAACCATTCATTTTTGCCCGTTTCCAAGCCGTTCGGCTTCGGGAGGCTTTGATTGCTGTAATGTCATTTCTAAAAAGCTAGAAAGGGTTAACCCTCCAATGCATACTGTTGCCCTGTGGCAACATGTAACATAATCCACTTTATTCTATATAATTAGAGCCCCATCTCGACAAATCTGTTCTTTTCATCTATTACATTTCATTTTAAAGTTTTAGTTACTAATAACCCTCATAGATGACAGTAGTAAAAGTGTATTCAAAATTAAAGTGTGAAAGTAAAGAGTGTATTTAAAGTTAAAGTGTGTTGTGAAATTATGTCTTTGGCATTATTCAAGGTATAATAATATTAGTACTAAATACAAATAAATTGTTTTGAAAAAACAACTGTACTTTAAGAGTGTTATTTTAAAATATATTTAGTAGCTTTATAGCCATTCTTATCAAAATTGGAATTTTGTAGTTGGTTTTTGCCACATGGCGAAAACTTTAAAAATTGAAATTATTTAAATTCCAATGCCGGTATTTTTTTAGGTATTTTCCCCATAATGCATGAGTATTAAAGATACAAATAAATAAATGCATGGCTGTAACGAACGTTATTACTCAAACTCGTTATATTACTCAAAATTCCCTGGTTTTGTGATTGAAAACGTTTGTTAACTCTCAAAATAATTTTATGTCGTCGCTTTTGCGCATGTATTTGTAAGAGTCAATTTTGAGTGACGCAAACACAAACTTTAAATAAAATTGGACGATACTATCTGGGATTTTATTCTGCCTGTAGTTTTATTTTGTGATACTAAGATAAAAAAAATCGGGTAAAATGCCGACCCGGTCTCATTAACTATTTAACCTATCAGTAAAATATACTTTTATATTGTTAACTCATTACAGTTGTATTTGGCGATCTCCCTTTATTGTAAACATAATTTAGATTCAATATATTTTGACTCATGGGAAATTATTGTACTTTGAAATACTTTTTATGAGGGGGGAGGGGGGTATGTATTGTATTTATAACATAAACATTTTTTATTTATGTCGTCACATACATGTAACTTAATTTGCATATTTTTAAATGATTTGCTCTTTTTAATTGGCCAAGAATAAATTAAGTTTCATCATTTTGTTTTCCCACTTTTTTTAAAAACATTATTTTTTCCTATTTTAATTTTATATTGCAGATATTATATTTGTACACGGTAACTTTGAACTTTTTACATTTAAACACACAATTAATGTTTTTGTTCTCCGGTACAAATTCATGATTCGTGCTAAGGACATTGAACTTTTTCACTATAAACATTTTGACTAACTATTTTTACATCGATAACAATTATAGATTTTCCGTTCCATTAACAAGAAAAAAATCTCAACACACTCCAATTTAACGGTATTTAAAATATCCTTTTCAACCTTTGTTCTACAATGGATACCTTCAGTATTCCATTGTTTCTTAAGGTGTGGTACTTATGCAAATCACCAGAAGATATGAATTATCACTTTTATATATTGAGAATATAAAGAATTTTAAGAGGACTATTTTAGTTTCGATGTAACCCTTATCAATCCCCATTGTTATTTCAAAAGATTGTTCTCTCATTGATAAAGTTGGCAGCTGCAATAGCTCTCAAACCTCCGTCACCGATTATTTCTGAACAATATACGTAATTTTTATTGTGTTTTTCAAATGGGTTTTGTTCATGGACTTTATCGAAGGAGAAAATTTAATTTTAAAACACCTGTGAAAAATATGTAAAGTTCATCGGATCTATATTCGGATTCTTATTGGCACTAAATGGATTTTTAGAAAATTCTTCAATTGTCTTGATTTCAATCAGAAATAACAATGGATTACGAGAGAGGTAAATCTTTTAAACTGCATGCCTAATTTGTATTCAAAATTTTGGTATTTTTATTGATTTTATATCTGTGAAAATTCGAAAAAAACTAGTCATAATTTTAATGAACGAGTTTTATTGTACTCAATTCGTTAAAACCAGAATATATTTTAATTTTTTTCACATCTCATTTAAAATAAATTTCAAAACATGAATTGGTAGAAATTTCAAGCAACATAATTTTCAACACATTTCTTTTGTTTACTTAACATTCACACTTTTTTGGGACTTCAGTTAGTCAAAGTTTTTCTCGATGAATACTGAATTTAGTTTTAAATAAAATGCCATTAAATTTTTCCTTTCATTAAAACTGTCCTTTTACTTAAGTACTTGCATAGCAACTTTTTGATAAGAATTTCAGTACCAGTAAATTTCATCCAAAACCGCTTTCCGATTTATAAACCTAGAAAAAAAAAGCCCTCACAACGCAGCATTCAGTTGTAATTTAAACGTTTAATTGCTCAAAATTGGCATTTTTTATTAATTTTCTTTCGCAAATTATATTAATGATCTTTATAGTTTGCAAAATTTATTTGCAGTTTTCAGAATAATTGAATAAAATTGCTTTGCTCAAATCCTTGCACCCATTCCAGTGACATATGGCGCTTTTAAAAACAGCGCTTTATATTAATCACCACTTTTTATTTTTAAATTAGCATCAACTAAAAATATTGTCCAGTTCCAATATTTTTTTTTAATATTTAGTAATAACAAAACATGAGAAAAATCTAAATTAAGTAGACTAAAAACAATATCATAAAAACTTTCTGTAAAATTTCAATCTAAAGGAAAGCTGACCCCGTACCATCTTCAGCAATATCCTTTGTTTTGGCACCTTGAACTGAAAATAATGGCTTCCTATCTATACAATACTAATTTATGACTCCAGGGATTAAGCGAAAGTAAGACGTCTATTCTTTTGGCTAGTTAATTCTCGTAAATCTAAACTTTTTTCGCCACTGTAATCTCAACCAAGAGATCTTTATCATTATTTATCACAAGCTCGTTTACCAACAATCATCATAAAGCAGGGATTAACCGCTTGATGCAAATGCAGTGTAGAGGCGGTTTTAAATTCATCTTTAATGGTGACGTTATTAGATTTGTTTTATGATATAATTGAGAACATAGTCGGGATGTGTTTGAATTATATAGAGTTAGGATTTGATAAAGAGTATGCTACGTGTCAATTGTATGCAAGTGGCATTTTTGTAATGCTATTATTGTTAGTTTAATTTCATAAAGATGATAAATATTAATTCTGGAGTTTGTATTATTTTTCTGATTGATTGCCCACAATCGGAAAGATATATTTTTCGCTCTTTTAACAGAAGTCCGTAAATGGCGGTAACAATTTGTAGAGTAAAACAACTTTTTATATAACTGTTAAAGTGTATATTCCCATAAAATGAGCTTGTATCAATAGGCATTCGTGAATAAAACGCATTTTTAAATCTAAAACTCCATTTGCATTCAAATAACACTTTCTGAATGAAAATTGAATTTTTTCATCTTAGATTCCAACCATATTAACAGCGCATTTCTCTAAAATAGCGTAAAATATTTAAATTAAAGCAATGTTTTTATAATAACTATTTTTATACTACAGATATGTGTATTTCTACTTTTGACTCTCACATTCTATAACTTCGTAAAAACGAATCCTTTTAACCAGAAAACGTGATAAATGAAATGACAACACATTTACCAGCACTTATAAATTTCGGTTCAGTTTCTCAGCATTTTTTTATAGTAGTATTTTGAGCACAAGCACTGCTTTGTTGGACTAAGAAATCACCAAACCCTTTTAATTATAGAGATAAAAACCATTACCATCCCAAAATAAACAGCAAACCATGATTTTGTTGAATGATTTTACTTCATTTTTTTCCATATTAAAAACACTCATCTCAAGCTAGGCTTTCACCCATAACCGAACGACTATTTTTACCATCGACTATGGTAGGCTTAATTGGGCAGTCAACCTCATGCAAAAAAAGATGACAGCTCAAAAAATACATCTCTTTGGAGCCTCCGATGTTGTACATCGTTGTCTCTTCTTCCCTTTTGAAGATAGATTTAGTTTTCCCTTCTATCGCGAGGGCTTTCAACAACGAAGAAAGGCTTTGGAGACAGTCTCTCAACACGCTTCGAATCTTAGTATCCTAAGTTTTGATGGTGACATAAAAATGAAAGTTCTGTCTGTCCTTTAGCTTGTTCTCCTTTTTAACGTGTTTTGTTTTTAAATAGTAATTTCTTCTTGTTGTGTAAGGAATTTGATTTTTTGCAGGCCCATATTTTGTAAAAATAGGGTGATGAGCAATAACGCATTTGAAAAAGGTTGGAAATCATTCGATTTAACATTTTTAAGGTTCTGTCCAAGAGTCTTTCCGTTAGTGGATATTTCACCTCTTTCTATTCCTTCAGCACTTTATATTCTATTGAATTTTTGGCGTTATCCCGCCATTTCTCTTATTCTCTTAGTTAAACAAAATTTCATCTCTCTACATTACCTTGTTAAAGTTTCAATCATTCAGAACATTAGTCACGATCATGATGCATTTTAACACTGTTAGACAAGCCGTCCCTTGTAAAGGAGAAAGGAGTATTCTTCCACCTAACAAAAAAAAAGTGTTAAAAGTATTAATTTTGTATTGCATTGGTAAAAACTTCAAAAAATTCCGAGGCGTGCTTTATCATGTAAGGCGTCATTTACGCAATTTAATGTTACTTTCAGTTTATTAAACAAAACACCGGTATCTTAGCCTTGCTATCGATCTTTTAATATAAGAACCACAGTGTAATTTTCATTTAATGTTCCTACCTAATAGTAGAATTTCCATCCATTAAATTTAATGAAAAAATATCGTATTTTTTCCATGCCGATCAGGCAGCAAAACGGTTAGGGGACTAGCCTTTGGAGCTTCTGGGTTCGGGTTCGAATCTCTGTAAGTCATGGATGTTTGTGTTTGTCAATAAATTTTGTTATTTGTCGATGCGTTTGTGTCGTCCTTTCCTACGTGTGTCTCTTGTGTCTGTCACTTCTGGCGAGTGAGGTAACGGACTATAAAGCCTATGCTCTTTCCTTCTAGAGGGCGCATTCCATGCAATTTGTCATTTTTTTCCATACACAAACTTATTCTTTTCACGCAAAACTAAGGTTATCTTCTTATCAATCTTCTTCCAGCGCGAAAATCCAAGACAAAATATCCATTGTAAACAAACAAAAGCCCACCATCCTAACGGAAATATCCCCTCCCACGAGCTATTAATGTCCCTCGACCACAGGAATCTGTTGTGAATTTCCAAATTGACCCTCCCAACCCCTTTAGTCACCCTCGACGCGATCCAAATTGGCATGAATCCTTCAGGGCTTGACGTCCGTACACGTCACGGAAAAGTCGAGAATTGTTGCATTTTGTGTTACAGAAGTCGCATTTGTTGAAGGAGAGCAGCTATAGGGTGTTATCTTTCTTGCTGTTTTACAAGTTACACGTTGTTTTTTATAGTAATTATGAGGTTTCATAAAGAAATCTAATTGTGGGAATCGAAAATAGGCGGTTATATAATATAGTACTTCTTAATCGTAATTAGTTAGCTTAGTGAAAAAACTGCTGTGTTACAAAAAGTTGAAATCCAAAAAATAAGCTTTTTTATTTTGTATTTAGATACGTTAAAAAACATACTTATATTCTTCTATACTATACTTCTTTTCAAACTATAACTTCTTGAATAGTAAACTTTTCATTTTACAAAATTATAATGACGGTAATTTATATTATATTTTTAAAAAAACTTGACCGTTCTTCGCTTACAAATCATTTTTATCTCTCGATGGCTTAAGTTTGCGGTGAGAAATGCCAATCTATTAAAAGTAACGAGTTTTTTTTCCTAACCAATTATTGCGTTATCATACAACAATTTAAAATTTTCAACTTATTTTTTACTCATTATTATTTGCTATAAGGTGATTTCTCTTCGATAAAAACTAATTGGTTAATAACAGACCGTTAAAGAAAAATAATAGTGCAACGCCAATAAAAAGAATCTTTTACTCATTTGAATGACCTACACTGTAAAAATAAACTTTTGAAAGAGAGAATATTTGTTTCCGCACAGAATTATTTTGTTTAAAGATTTATGAAAATCACTGTTAATTTGCACCTCGATTTATCAAAAGACATACATTTAAGACACACTGCAAACTTAATAAATGTGTATAAATATGATAAAGTGTTGCACTTGTTAATAACAAATTTGTTTCTGTTTTATTATGAAAAGAAAAATTAAAATATGAAATCTTCATGCATCTCCGTTTTAATGTAGTGGTCAAATTGCCTGGCTCTTATGCCATTAACGCGAATTTGTATAGCTGCTGAGCAGGACACTTTTTTTTAAAGTACTCTAGCAAGCAATACAGAAAATATATTACGCGTGAATATTTCCTGTACTGCTTTGTTATGGAAGAATTCTGTCAACATATTTTCCCATACACTCTTAAAACAAACGAGCGATCTTAACTCAGTCTGAGTTAACTTTCACTCCTTTCGGTGTCGTAAATGCACTTCCCCTATAGAAATGGATTTCACTCTTTTGTTATGTTAAACCTCCGAAAAATCTTAACAACAAACGAGCGATTTTAAGGCTATTAGGAGCAATTTAGGGCGATTACAAGCGATTAAGGAGTTAATTTCACTCTTTTCCAGTGTCGAAAATGCACTTCCCCTATAGGAGTGGATTTCACACTTTTTTTTAAAGAGTGTAGAGTTATGAATATTTACTGGCAACTTTGCTGCCACACAATTCTTTGCTGTAATATGGCTCCAAAAAATTTCTGTGTACACAATACTCTTTTTCATATTAAATAACCCCTCATCAATACATTTTCATATTTCGAATGTATTTAATTTTCCGACTTTACAAACGCATTCTTACTTTATTTCGTTACACACAAACAACTTTATTATATGCCTGTTAACCCTTTCTCTACCTCGAGTGTTCCTGCGTACATTCGAATGTTCTATAAATAAGCAGGAACGAGGCGCATGCGATCGACTCGTGCAAGTATCCTGCCCCCCCCCCCCCCCTTTTTTTTTTCTCTCTCTCTCTCTCTTCCTCTGATACCTCCCTGATACTCCTCTTCCATCTCTTTGGGATGATGTGATATGGACGGAATGGTTTGTGTTATATGTAAGAATTAGGGGTTTTTCCGTTCCTGTTATTTCTTGTAGTACTATGATGTCATGGAAATAATCAATTTGCGACGGTGTTGACATTGAAAGAAAATTAATAGATTTAAAGTTTTGTTTTAAAACTATGTTTCATAAGTTTTCTTTTATTTATATAGCTAAAGTAAGAAAGCTAAATTTAATTCAAAAATTTATTCATGTATTTAGCCAATGTAGTTGCAGCTAATGCCTTCAATAGTATTTCTATACCCGTTTAAAGAGATGTTTTTTTTAGATTTTTCCCTTTGCTTTTGTGATGAAATTATGTTATTATAATTGAAGACACTGCACGTGTGTGATACAAAACCTATTTTAATGAAGTCAATAGTTCATATATTTTTTGTAAAAATTGCATGAATCAATGAATACACTATAAAGTTATTTTTTTACAAGAAAAAATTATTTCTCATTCTCTTTAACAGAGTTGTAGTTACAAACTTTTTTGTTTTAAAAGTTCATATTCTTTATCAAAATTTTTAAATGGTTAACTAAAATTAAAAACAGGTGTCTGATAACGACACTATAATTCATTCTCTTTCCGATAGAAAGGATTTTGCACGTTCTATCGGTGACAGTTCTATTTTCAGGGATATTTGAGGGGATCGAAGAACTTCTCTCGGATGAGTGGAGTTCTTTTAAAGTTCACCCGCCTCATACATTTCATTTGAGGGAGTACTTGCGATGTGTAAGTTTAATTAACCTCCGCACTTCTGAAAAAAAAATTACTTGAGCCACTTCTGTTCAACCAAACTAAGTCTCTAAAGGGGAATGCAAAGAAAATATCAAACGGTACATCCATGGTGTACAAAGGGTTGGTACAGATTAAATCCACCGTGGTCTAATCTAGAGACGGAGAGTACGATGTCACTAAATGGTTGTGTGGTGTTTGACCAGCAAGTTAGTCATTTCCCCTTAGATAGGTCTTAGGTATTCAGTTTCGTTCAAAATAAATAACTATTTTTTCTTGAAATCATAATTTATTATCTTACTTACTTTCAAGAAATCGATACTTTAATCAAGAAAATTTTCGATGTGTTTGCTTTAAAAAAATGTTTTCTCCTACTGTCTTCTAGAAGGGCATTGCTTACAGGCATGCATTCCTTAATATATACTTTTATTGTTTTTAAGCTTTAAAAATTTATTATGGGTTTGATTCTTTTATTATCCTGCTTTGCTTTATAATTTGTTTCTGTTCAGGGGAAATCTAAAGGAAATAAATTTTTGTTAGTTAAGTGTCCTCAGTAACGAAATAAAACAATTAAGGAACACGAATATCAATTTTAGTTTTTAACTCTTTAGAGTTACGAAACTATTTCGAGCCTCCATGGGTGGCAAATACTTGGAAGTCATGGTTAAAAATTAAGGCTAGATTTATGGGACGTTTTTACAGGTACATAAATTACAAAAGAAGCAACAATTAAAATGATCAATTATCTAAGAAAGAGCATTATCGCCTATTTTAGTGTATTTATTTGTAAAAGAGAAGGTGGCATCATTGAACCGAAGAACCCCGACTGGCGTAATTGCCAATTAGAAAGCTTCCAGGGATTATGCCTTTGAATGCTGTAAATTACGAAAAGAACGCCCGAAACACGTGGCAAGAATTTAGTTGTTTTCCCTCACTTCAACAATAAATTACGCAAGGTGCGACATAAATAAAGAGAATGGGTTTTCCAAAACAAAAGTACGCTGAAGGAAGCCGAATGGATGGGCACCGCACTCACTCAATGTGCCCATTGTGTTGCTGGGGGTTTGGTTTGTAATTTAGGATGCCCAAAGTAAGATGGCGGTTGGAAATAAGTTCCGGAATAATGCAAGTCGTGGATCGTCCATTTCATAACTCTTGTCCCAAAATGCACCGAGGGTATATTTATAACTTTCCATCCACTTTCGAATGTTTATTTTGGCGCTAGAACCTTTTTTTCTTTGGGTGTTTGTTTTTACATTTTCATCGCACACACACAGGAAACACGCACGATGTACAACGGTTTTTTAGTGGGGGGGATTTATTAATAAGATGAGAAATATCGCTTGCAGCCTCGCAGAATGTTTAGAAATATGGAAAAGAAGAATTTTTTTTCTTGCTGTGTCTTTTCTAGTGACAGAATGGTGAGTCAAGGAAAGGCGCCTGCATAATGACATTTTAAAATAAAGCGGAGTTTTCTCTTTTGACGTTGTTGTCGGCCATGTACTACATTTCGTTGTTTAGAATCTAAAATTAAGTTATGTATCTTTTCGAGAAAGTTATGCTATTTGTGGCAGAGATTTGTTTGTGTAAGTGTGGTAAAAATGATTTAGGTTTTGATGAGGTTAGAAAGAATGAGGGAATGTGAAATCTACCGGGCGGGCTGAAAGTGTGGAACATAGTTGTGAGCAGTGTAGTGCAAAATCCAACTGTTGTATGGAAATATGTATATCACGAACTTTCCATGTAAAAGCCTTTGCTTCTAAAGTTATCTCTTATTCAAAATAAAAGTAAATACAAAAAATATAAAGGAATTAAAGTTATAAAGGAATTAATTTAAAAAAAAACTTCTACACGGAATAAAAAAAAAGTTGACGTAAGAGAATCAACAGCAGGTTGTTAGTATATAAAGGGTGAAGTTGCACATAACTCACATTTTTTTAAATATAACTTTTACATCGGGTTTAGTACGCTGATTGGTGACATTTTTGAATTAGCAAACGTCGAAATTCGAAAATGAACAAGCCGAACCCTATATCCTAGTTTTACCTTGGTTAATGTGAGTTTTGCAAGTTACTAAAAAGTACAATAAATATTTGTAAGACACTTGTACGGTGTATAGTGTCGGGACAAATTAACCAAGTTAGGAAATTAAAATCTGTAACACTAATTAAAAGTATAACCATTAAAAATAACTGTATATTGCTCTTAAATGTTACGATGGAATACACGCATTATATTTCAATTTTGTGCATTTAATTTTATTTGCTAAAATTTCAAAGCCTGTTTACTATATAATATTTACATTAAAATATGTTCAGGAAGAAAATAACGAAAAGTTAACTAATCTGCTACTAAATATTTCTTACATATGAAGAACAGGAAAAGAACTTCACGATTCCCATAATTATTATAAAACTATACATTTAAGACAAGTCTCAACACATATTTTGTAGAAAAGTCCATTTTCGTTGGTCGCACGTTCAAGTGAGGTCCCTCAATCATTTTTGCGGTTGTAAATAATTTGTCGTGTTGGAAGTTTTAAGTGCCGGTTGACAGAAATGTTTCTGCCGAGGAACTTTCCCACTTTGACAGGGCAATTTGTTACCTACCCTGATAAAACCTTCCCTCCTTGTAAGAGAAGAATAACCCACGATTCTTTTAGTTGTGTGTCATAAAAGTCTGTTCGAGGACAGATAGTCACTATGAATTGTAGACGGTTTAAACCCTGGTTAGGGAATTGGGGGGAATACGAATAGGTTCAATGCTGTTGCGTGGTTGTTAAAATGTTGAAGTGTCATCAATGTCTATCAAAAGTATTTTTCCTCAATTCCTCCTTTATTTTAAAGTATTTTTCTTTGTCAAACCTGAACTTTTCGACCACAAACCATGTAGAGTATGATGCTTGGTATTTGTACCATACTTAGGTATTTGGGTGATAGACAATTTGAAAGTTATTTTTTTTTAGCAAAAATCAGTTAACACACGCAGCTAAACCGATTACATAAATACTGATTTTTTAAAGAAATTAATATTTAATATTATTTTTTAATATTAATATAATTTAGCCATATAGTGACATCTTAAGACCATTTGATATTTAAAACTTATCTTTATTAGTCATTAAACAATTACAAATTTGTATGAATGATTTTCGAAGAGTATAAAGTTCAAAGTAGACATTTGATTAACTATTTTTTTTGCAAAGTGTATGTACCTAATTATAAGGCATTCAATTCTGAAATTAAATCTTCATCCATATCTATGTACTAATTAATATACATGATTATCGACGCCTAACCAGACAAAAGAATAATAAAACCAAACTGCATGCATATTACATATCCAGTGAAATTCTATACAATCCACTGCAAGCAACAGACGTGTTTCACCCATCAAAACATAAAAACGAACCTGACAGTATAATCGCTGTATTTTGAAGTCTTCACAGAGAAGGTATTAACAATTAACGAATGTCCAACGGTTGTCTACCTTCTAAACGAAACTACAAAACAATCCTAAAATCTGGACAACCTCGTTTGTACCAACAGTCGAAACAGAGCACACACTACAGACAAAAGAAGCAACTGCATTCGGTTAGATCAAACACGCTTATTTCAATCCGTCTTTGTAACAAAGGATTATCTTGATTTTTGTTATTATTTCACTACAAAGCGATAAAGTTCATTAGAGATCAAGCAAGACATCACATTTTGACAACAAAAAAAAGGAGGTTCGTGCTGTAAAAGCACGGCAGAAGAAGCTAAAACATTTAAATCCCACTTTTGAAATCTTTGGGTTCAGAAGTTTTTAATTAAAAATATCGTACAATTCTGGATTTTTAAAAGCTTCAAAAAATATTTATCATCCTGCCATTTGGAAAATCATGAATACATTAAAACTTCCTTGCATTAGATCATTTGATAGACCAAAATGAATTCTTTTAAATAACCATAATGAATTCATTTGAACAGCTATCAGAAATTCATTTGGACAACTATTATAAAAAAAAATTTGGTCATTCGTGATTCCTTTTTAATAATTTGTTAATTCAATTTTTTTATATAATTATTGCTCAAATAGTTACATTTAGTTTTTTGTGTTATATTTTATATTGAAAAAAGAGCAATTTTGAAACAAAGATTGCAAATTTAAGCAACATAGGTAGATTTTTGGACATTCTAAAGTCCAACCATCATACAATTAGGAAACCTTTTTGAAAATTTTTTATTTTGGTTTTCCGCACTATTACTTACCTCTAGGGGGAATTAGATAATTTATTAATTCATTTTTTTTATATAATTATTACTCAAATAGTTATATTTAGCTTTGTATGTTATATTTCATATTAAAAAAAGAGCAACTTTGTAAAATAGTTTGCAAATTTAACCCTTTCAGTCCCAGTGATGCCATTTGGCATCATCACTTTCAATATTTTTTTCAAAATGTTTATGTCCCGTTATGACATCCAAACACACATCATTCGATTCTTCACACTTTGTTCTATTAAGCAATATTTTACTTTAATCTCAATAGAAGTCAGAACTACTATTTTTTTTTATTTAGAAAATAGCCAACAAGCGTTTCACCCGATTTTCGATAAGTTCACTTCAGTTCCACATATTTAAAACACAATTTAAACTATTCCGGTAAAAATAATTACTAATTTTTTTTTAATAATATGGTCAGATACCTTGAAATATATAACTCGAAGTGTTTTTAGGTAATATATATATATATATATATATTTATTTTGCTGTTTTCCACAGTTAAAAAATTTTGGCATTATTTCAAAAACCATATAAAAAATTTAAATGAATTTTTTTTCTGATGGAACTCGTATATTTGACCTATAATAAGCTTATTTTGTGAATATCAGAAGTTTCTGTAGTGTAGTAAATTTTTGGGACTGAAAATGTTAAACAACATAGATACATTTTTGGACATTCTAAAGTCAACCATCATACAATTAGCAAACCTTTTTGGAACTTGTTTATTTTGGTTTTCCTCGCTATTCCTCACCTTTAGGGGAAATTTAAAACAATATTCTTTGTTTATATCCGCCTGTGTGCATATTGCTTTTATATACTTTTACTTATTATATAATATTTCTTTGGTCTCTGATTAGGTTTTGGTTGAATTAACGTCGCACTAGACACGATGGCAATTTTGATTGATCTTTGATATAAACCCTTTGCGTTCTATGGTGGATTTGGCCTTCAAGGTAATTGCCCATAATTCGGGGCCAAGAATTTTTTGTACGATTGTAACTCTCTTCAAGATGGCGTTCCAGTTCCATACTAGACACTTTTCTTCCTTTTTCCATTGTAATTATTCATACGGGCTCTCAGATTTCCTCCAATTTTTTCTTCTTCTAATGAAAAGTTATCATTCACTTCCTGAATGTCATCAGGAAAGAAGAAGGCTGCTGTCACAAAGTTGAAGATTCGGCGAGGAATTATTGTTTGCCTTTTCCTGGACGGAACAATAAACTTCTTTTGTGTTGCGTTATGTTTGTTTTAATGTGGGTTTATTTTATTATAGTAAATTGTCTCTCTATGTGGCGAACTTGGGATTTCTACTTCCTGCCCATTTGTAATTATTTTTGTTGTTTTCTGAAAGCTCATCCATTAGTTTAGCTTGTAACTTCGTTTCCTGAACATTCTCATTCGTGCTTCAAATGTCGAATACAGTGAGTGGAGTAACTCGTTACTTGTAATAGTTACTTTAGTGCCGAGTAACTCTGTTAAATTTTTCAGAAAGTAATTGTAACTTAGTAACTTTTGGGGTTAACGAAGTAGCGAAAAACTTCGTAAAATTTTCAATAATTCTCATGGTACTCTTCAAGAAAGTTATCGGCAGCTCGGCGTTACGCTTAAATTTTGTTTGTTAAAATTTAACTTTTAACAACATTAATAATTTCGTTCTTAGTTTTTTCCCGATGGTAACTAGTTCTTTAATATTGGTTCTCTTGAAAAAACTGTAAAATGTTTAAATTTCGATTTTTTTTAAATTTAAATTTCTAAAAGCAACTGTAATTGGTTACTTTTCAGATTAAGTAACTGTAATTAAGTTAATTTTTAAAAGTAACTTTTCAAGAAGAAATAACATTTAGTTAACCACTTGCTTTTCAAGCGTTGGCTTATATTTCAAAAAATTTAAAATAAGGTATAAAAAATCCAATTTTATTCATTCTTCATTGATAAAAGAATACTAACAAATTCAGATCTAACTAAAACAAATTCAGTTGAAGACTTTACAAATACTGATCGTTCTTAGAATTTTCCTAAACTAAGAACTGACATTGTCTAAAACCCTAACATTTTCGAACTGACTAAATAAATGTATATAATTAATTTTAATGGTGATATTACTAGTCCCATGAAATGCTTTTGCCTTGAGTTTTCCCCCTATTGTGTCGTGGTTAATAGTAACAGGTTGACATGTTAAGATATAATTTAACACATTTAATTCAACTTTTGAAGGTTATTTTTTTACCACAATATATTTTATGCTGATTAATATCTTCGACGTGGTTGGTTTTGAATAAAAGAATACAATAGTATGTTTGATTAATAATTTATCTTAATAGCTCAGTTTTATTTTTCGAGTTTTGTATTTATGAAGTAAATATTAAGTTCTGATAGCTGTGACACATTTTTGATACGATCTGTTAGATGCTTTTGAAATCATTAGTTTTCAATTCTGTTATTAAATATTATCTTAAATAGCTTTTTTATATTTGCCACAAACTTCTTAAACTCGGGAAGTGCTTCCATGGCAAATCTTTTCTATGCATTCTTAATTTTACAATAAATTGTTTAAATTCAAGCAGGCCATGCATTTTCAATTTATTTGCATCCGACCCAGAATTTATTATTTCCTACACAATTCGTAACTTTCCAAATAAAAGTAAAAAACAAATTATAAATTTTAAAGAATCTTAAATTTTAATTTATTACCTTTAACGTTCAAGCAAAATTCCCAACAAATCTCCTCCAAAACATTTCCCCCACAAAACCCTCTTTAAAAAACGTGCAAACGATCTACTATTCCGAACAATTAAATATTCACTAGCAACTTCGATTCCGGCGCTTTTTAACGGGGACCGCAACTGTTAATTATGCCTTTAGATCTCCGGATTATGATTTCGGCACGATTCCCTTTTATAGGCAACAAGAAAAGCCATTTACGAAGGTATTCAAGAAGAAAAAAGCAGTTCTTTTTAAACTGCTCTCTTTGCTAAATTTAAAAAATATATTAACTTTAAATAATTACAATTTCATGTTATTCATTATTCGTTTATTTTGTAGCATTTTTATTGAATGCTTATTTGTTTTTCTCTAAGCTAAGTCAATCATTTGAAAGTACATAATGCAGTTCCTTATAAAGCAATAACTCTTCTGTTAGTGATGCATAATTTTTTAACCGAGTTTTTGTTCTGCATAGAAACTATGATTTAATACCTTCAGGGAATAGGTAAAAAGTTAAATAGTCTCCTTTTTTAGTAGGTTTCATTCCTAAAATGCTTCTATTAATTCGTTGCTTATAGCAAAGATTGAAATTTCTAAATACGTAGTACTAAATGGGTATCCGTCGAACTTTTTTGCTGCACAGACTATTTATGGGAAAGTTATTTTGGCAATGCTCGGAAGTTTCAAAGTAATTCTTGGGTTCTGTTGTTAATTGAAGATTGATATAAAGTCTTTTTACTATGCGTGCCTTGAAAATACTTTCTTCCCCCATCCCTGCGCTTGGTTTTCTAGGAAACGGTGAAGCATCGCTTTTCTAAACCTAACGCGTTTGAGGTTCTGTTGTGAGGTTAACAATCCGAGCAGTTCAAATCCAAGTAAGGCAGGGGAAAAACACGCTCACACCGTTTCGAAGAAAACAACATGCGGGGATGGGGGAGGGAAATGCTTTCCAGGCTCGCATTCTAGAGAGACAGGGAATAGATACTGATAAACATGTTACATACTACCATGTTTTACAATCTTCCAGCAATCGGAGCTGGAAAAACACTCATTGAAAAACGTATTACCAAAAAATAACCAAAACGATCCCTAGCTGCACATCCACCCATTGCTATCCTCCACTTTCCACCAAAATAATAACAATAAAGTGCCACAGAGGAAACACGACAGGATCAGCGGCAAAAAATAAAAATCGCGGAAAATTTATAAAAGCGTGCGTGTGTCTCCTTTTGTTATGACTTCCTGCATCTTGAGAGAAGCTCGTAAAGGAAGAATGGAGCGGGCGCCAGTGTCACTCACTGCACGGCGTTGGGTGAGTTACGGCATCGTAAAGTTCGGAAAAAGGTGGGTGGAAGAATGGAACACTTTCTGCTCCAAGATAAGGATATCGCTGCTGTTAAAAAAGGGGGGGGGAAGGTGTTAGTGGATGTTAACACTCAAACCGATGCTGAAGTACTTTGGCATAAAGTGTTTTAAGGACAATATATTTTAAAAACTGTTAATCTGTTATTAATTTTAAATTGATTTTTGATATTTTTGCATTTATTTAGAGAGGAAATGCTATGTAACTGAATTTTAAGTGAATGACGGTTACAAACTATTTATCCCTTTATTCATCAGTTGGTAAACTTAAACGGGCTGCTATTTATTTAAAGTGTTTCATACTTATATTTAAAAAAAATAACATTATCTGAAATTCACTAAAAATTGTTAAAAATAAATTGTATGATGACTTAATAATTTGCTAAATTGTACTAAATTTAATGTAAATATATTAAAAAAAAATTAGTTTATTAGAACACCGCATTTCCTAAACAGGCAACAATTGATTTATTTCTGTGACGATCTTTACCCCAAAAAATCACATAATATATTACTAACTTACTAATAAATAATTAAATGCTAACCATTAATAGTTCAAGGCTCATTTCGTCGCATAAAGCTGTCCCCTGATCAATTATAGCACGATGTAGTTAGTGTATCTTTTATGATGAAACATTGTATGCATAACCAATTTATTACATTCATTTAATCAAGATAACTGCTGTTTATGACAACTAAAGAATCATCACTATAAATATCTTTTCCCAAAACGCACAACAACTCTAACTCTTATTATTAGAAGGTTAGTAAGGATCGTTAAGGACCCAAAATAAAAGGTTAGTTAGATAGAAAATGTATTTTTATTGCTTTGAATTCAATAGCAGAAAATTATCCAACTAAAATGATCAGTTACGATTTTTTTTTATATTTGTTTGACGTTCTACTCTACCACTAATTTCCGTGATATAAATTTATACACATATAGAGTAATTTATACACAAATTATCAAACTAAAATGATCAGCTTTTTTATATTAGTTTGACATTCTTCTCTTCCACTAATTCACGTAATATCAATTTATTAAATTAAAATTGCATTGACATTAACACTTGTCTTTTAATCTATCGTCATAAGCGTAAGAATATCTCTCCCTACACAAGTTATATGTAACATTTAAAAATCATTTTTGTCTTCTCAAAGGAAAATCCCGTACTCTGGTGACATACAACTGTCCAAAAATAAAATCATTTAGAAAGATAATTTTACTCCACTCACTTTTGAATTAAATATAATAAAAAGCGCGATGCATTATCGAAAGGTTAAATTATGCATAGGACAAAAGAGATTCAGCTGATTGGTATCAACTTTTAGAGAGTTTACCTGACTACTCAATTTGGGAACAATTTGCCGAAATATTATCTATTTTCTCAAAGATATAAAATAAAAAATATTAATACTTAAGGGGGTATGGGACACAAAATCTTCAAAAAATTATTATTATCATAAAAAATAACACAAATATTTTTGAATAATTTAAAACAAAAATTTTATTTATATCTGCAGTAGAACGTGAGATGGTGTAGTTTTTTGTGTCATGACATCTCTGTTGGCCAACCACGTTTATAATCTTTGCTTCCTCGTAATATTAGATATGAATAACGTTATCGAATCCTTAGTTGTTCGGTCGGTTTGGAGCGCTTCAGTAAGGAAAGGGATAAACTTCAAAGCTGTTTTTCTCCTTGATCGTATTTTCGATGATTTTTTGACTTTAAATTGATATAACTCAAAATCTACCGCCCATAGAGTGTCAAAATTTTCCACTCATATTTTTCAAACATATATCTTTAATTTGTCTTTAGGGATTAGTTGTAAATTGTTTACTTTTTTATTTATTAATTTTTATAAAAAAAGTGAATCTGTGAAATTATTAAAAAAAGCTTCAATAATTTTTAAAAAAAAAACTATGGCAAATAAGAAAAATCGGTAAAGACAGTTTGTTAAATACATTTTTCTGTTTATAAAAATGCTAAATATTTGTTTGCCAATAAATAAGTTTTTGACTTATAACAAAAATAAGAGACATCACTTTTTGACACATTTTATTTTTTAAAAAAAATAATGATAATTTAAAACCTTTGACTATCTAAAAGTGTAAGTATATTTAGTATACATTTATGGAAAAAAAATTATATTGATATCTGCAATATTAAAAAAAAAAAAGTTAAAAGTGTCCCATACCCCCTTAAGAATTATATATATACTTCAACACATTTAAAAACAAGAAAATCATTTATTTGATAAAAAAATTTGGTATAACCACACCCTAAACCTGTCAATGAAAATTGGAAAGAAAATTTGTCACTCGAAATTGACCTTTCTGCTTATGCCTATCTAAATAAAAAAAATATCAAACAAATAAAGACTATAGTCCGGAACAATTTATGTCCGACAAATTAAGTTAACAAAATAAACGATTAAAAAAATTGTATTCGAAAATGAAGGTGTTAATGATAGTTACGAAGTCGTCATTAATGGGCTTAAGGTAGGCGAGTACCCAAATTTTTTACTATTACTTTAATCTTTCCCAAATTTGGCATGGTGATTTCAAATATAATGAACAATGCTTTTTCGGCAATTTTTTTTATTTAAATAAAATTGATTTATTTTAAACGGTGTTTTTTAACTAAAAAAAAAGGGTTTACGCTAACATTTCTAGCATAAAAAGTTTTTACATTAATTTACCTGAAATTTTTTACAGATGCTATTTCAATATATATCTGTGCCATGAAACTCTAACATCTGGTGTAAATATATACAAGTTTTTTTTAGAAAAATGTCCAAGTGTAAGTTAATCGAAAAAAAATCTTTTTGTGTGTGATTAATTTATAACATTTTTCTTAAAATAACTTCTTTTCTTGTAATTTGTATGTAACTCTAGAGGGTCATTGCATGCATCAGCTCAAAATGAAGAATTTAACACATAATTAATGTTTATAGGATTAACCTATATTGCCAAATTTGGAAAAGATTAAAGAAATAGTAAAAATTTTAGAATTTGGGGGAACTAATTTAATGTAAATTATTTCAAGAAACGAAACTCTTTAACACACCACTGTACGAAGTTACTAATTACTGATATTTCGATTTTCCGTTATTTTCATAAACATAATCGTCACTAAATCAAACCAAACTTAGGAACCTACAATGTACCTTCCACAGAAAAATCCTTTTCACGAACGAGTATATGAAGTATAAGTGTATAAAAATGACTAAAATTTCATCACTGTTCATATATTTTCTTACCAAACCTCTTAAAATCAATGAGTTAGAGCATCTTCCAAATGGAAGCATTTGTATAGAAAATAATGCCACGTCGTATTTACTTCATTTTTGGACGTTTACATGACGTCGTCGGGCGTTCTGTGAGGCGTCGGGACGTTTCGAGGTCGGTTTTGTTCCTTGTCGTTTGCAACAGGACCACCCCTTTTTCTTGATGGAATCGGAGTTTTTTTTTCTGTTTCCTTTTGGAGCGACCCAGTTTTCGAAAAATAAGGGATCAATGTCAGATCGTTGACAGTTGAAGTCTTGATTTAGTAGTTCCAGAAAAGCGAGTAACAATAAGGTGAAGTTTGTGGACACAAAAGACAAGTTTGACTGGTTGGCTTAGCTTAACTATTCTTTATTAGATTTGATATTATTAAAGTGTTTTTGTTTGGATTGAGTTTTATTTTTGGAGTTATTTAAATTGATAGCTTGGATCACACATGGCGTGAAATTTGACCTCGCCTTATATGATAAACAAAGTCTTATTGCTGCTATTAAATCAGGCTACATTATGCAGGCTACTTTATTTTATTCACCATACAATTTCAAAGTAGTTTGAGAATAATGGTTATTAAATTAGAAGCTATTGAAAATTGACTTAAGTATACACATTGTTAAATGTAGTTATTTTAAAAAAAAGTTATAAACTTACTGTAAACTTAACACTTGTTTCTGAATATTGAATATTTGTAAATGTTAAAAAGAAACTGCCATTTTTGAATAGCATACAGATTAAAAATGGCTAACGGTTAATTACTTTCAAACTTGCAGGGTATGCTGATTTCAAAGTCAAATATCGAACCAGTTTGATAATATCATAACTTAACACGGATAAATAAACATGCGACAACGACCAATTTCTTTTCTGAATGGGTACCTTCATTCATTAAGATAAACCACACACATACACTTTACAATAACTACAATGAAATTACTGTTGTCAGCAATGTTTCCTCATACAACGATTTTCATTTGCGCGGATATAATTGCCCTCGTGTGGCTCTAGTGCGAAGATTATTTAATCCAACCCTTGACGCTATAAACATCATAGTTTTAATTTTTTTTAATTTTTGATAAAACTTTATCGCAAAATCTTTCATTAATCATTGCCTATTTTAGGGTACTTTTTTTGAAAAATGTATACACTTTTGTAAGGAATATTATGTAAAATCTAATGATTTTGGTAATTCCCATTTGTCACAGTATCTCTTGTGCGACGAAAGTCCACTAAACCATGCTTTCTCGTCAATAAAAACTTTTTAACCACAACTTCCGGCAAAAATTGTTTCTTTACCATGCTAAAATTGTTAGAAAAAAGCCGTAGAATCCTGCTTGAGTGACGATGGGGAGATAGAAACTTGGAACTCTACACACGTGTGACAAAAATTCCTCGTAAACCGATTAACCGCTTTTCGTCGTCAAGTGAGAGGGGTTAAACTCGTTAAAAATGAGTTACTCTTAAGCAGTATTTTTTGTGTTACTATATGAAATATAGATATATTTTATTAAAAATATTCAATGGAAATGCGAAAAGTGATTGGACGTATACCATATGCCTTCAGATATCTGTAATTTTAGCTAAATATGTCTAATCTTATTATATAGCCTAAAGGATATTTCTTAATTTCGTTATATTCTACAAAAATAATAAGACATATGAAAAATTCAGATATTTTTTTTTAAATAATAACTGTTTAATTAAAAATAGAATTTATTAAAATTAGATATTCCTGGATTGAAAATTTCATCACAAGGTATAAACTGAATTAATTCATTATTAATGCTTAAATAAAATTTCTCTAAACGTCATTTATAAACTGTTATTATATCAATTTTTCTACAAGGGTAGATTATAAATGAAAGAAAAAAATTTAATTAAATCTACAAAAATTAAAATAACCTTCCCACGAAGTTTTAATTTTTAAATTTATCAACAACAAATATCAGGAAAATGAAGTTTTCTCAAGCACAACACTCTTTAATACCTATATTTGAATGTTGCAAAACTATTCTAAATATTTAAAACTGAAAAAAAAGTTATCAGAATAGTTTTAAATCATCCACCTTTAAGTATATTCTTCACTGTTAAATCCCGATGATTTGTGAAGAACTGTTTTGCTCTCAAGAAAAAAATAAAGAAAAGGAAAGTTTTACGTCCTCTTGCTCTTAAGTCTGAATTATTAGATGCACAGCCCCCTAAATTTAGCCTAGAGTAAATAATTTTAGACTCTGTTCGACTCAAAATAGCGCCGCGGAGTCATTGTTGATCATCCCCTTCCTTACTAGATGATTCTCTTGACTAAAAATACAAGATTTGAATGGGCTGTCGCTTTGGGTCTCCAAACATTTTCACATGTGGGCCGGATCCTATCATTCGACGATTAATGCATAATAGGTGTGATATATTGTCTTTTGGCAGTTTGAAGGTCCTGCGAAAATTAATAACAAATTTTAATGAAACAAACAGGTGCATAACTTGCTATCAATATGCCATCGAATTGTGGAAAAAGGTAAATTGTGACAAATTATTATTTATAATGTATTTGTTATTATGGAAACATATATTTGTTTTGGAAACTTCAAATTACGGGAAGATATTAACTCGAAGTTACTTATGGCAGAATAAAAAGCATTTTTCGCATTCTATTTTTAACTATGCGCAGCTTTATAAACTGATGTTTAACTAAACACTTTATCCATCCTATTAATGAAAAATGCTGATGAAAACAAAGTAAAACTTTTTATAGTTTTCATCAGCAGCAGAGGATTTTCAGCTAACATTTAAAACGGATTTATCTCTGAGTGTGCTAAAAAATAATTTATTTTCTTAAATTTGTCTTATGCATCGTATAGTAAAGAACTTGAGTTCGCGGGCCAGATAAAAACCACTCGCGGGGTATCGTAGTTTGGAGACCCCACCTTTTGGTTGTCTTACAAGCAGTAGGGGACATTTTTGCGGTTGTCACTGACGTCAGAAATAAGTTTGAATTTTATTTACATTTTTATTTTTACGTCGATGTGTACTTTCCGGTTAGCAGCCTATCTTCAACGTTCTTGGCAACCTGGTGGCATTTTGACGGACTTTAGCAGTGGGTATTTTTTTGTATCTATTTAAAATTGTGTAGCAATAATGTTTAAGGATGATATATTTTGCGGTATTATAACTGAGTGGGTTGCTCAACGTGGATTTAGGTTGAATCACTAAATAGTTTACAACAAGCATGCGGTAGATTTATAAAAAGTTCTTGTTTTCCTATAAGTTTTTTCTTTTGTGTTTTTATATATTAAATATTTTGTTCTTAAATATTTAAAGATATTATTTTTAAAAACACCTGTAAAATTAAAGTTTGTAGAAATTATCGTTAATATATTTTTTAATAATGATTTGTTTCATTAAATGAGTTATCATTTAACTTATAGTTTTTGTTCGCTTGTTTAAAATTTAAAAATTTTGTTTTATTCATAGCATTTTTTTCTTGTGTTATTGAAATTTTCGAAATATGCTTAAGATCGCCTTCAAAACACTCTTTTCATAGCAATTGTAATTAATTGTTATAATAGATTCCTGTTAAGTAAAGACTTTGAATTTGACAAATTTTCTCAAAAAAGCGTATGGAATAAATTTTTTATTGGTAACATTTTAAAAGAGGTGAAGAAAGAGCAAAAGTTTCAATTAATTTTTATGCACATACGTCCTATACGTGTCCATACACTAATATATTTACGAGTATCTTTATATTTGACTGAAGAAAATATCTTAATCGATTTTTCAACAATCAGTTATTTGTTTACACAATGTAATAATTTCATTAGTGTTTCTGACAAATTTCCTATCATGTTGACTCGTGTTTATCAATTTACAGCTACAATGAGTCAAAATTTCAACTAAACCAACTCTATATAATGATACAACTGATTTTAGTATTTTTTATTTAATTCACAATGCCCCTAAACATAATACGACAATCAACAAAACGTCACAACAACCAAATTCAAACATCATTTAACGAACAACTTATGTCAAATACCCTAAACAGTCACACAAATATCCCATGCATCAATAACAGATTTCACACTTCTAACACCTTTTTAATAACATCCAATCAATCCTACCCACGCTAGCCATCCATGAATACAGCATTATATTCCACCATCTACAGCATCAAATTGCAACAATACAAAATTGAGGTATTATTTTCTCATGGTCACATCATAGTGTAGCGTCCAATGCGGACCCATTCGAGACTATACCTAGATATTTGTGTGAGGAAGTATTCGTCATTTCGTACGTATTCTTGCCCACATTTCATATTCTAAACAGTATTTTTCATTTATCGAATCAAAGCTTCAATTATGCCAAGTCTATATAATAACAATTCCATTTTTAGCATAGAGGTCAGACTGCACTTTTAGGTTTTTGGCAACAGAAATGCTAAATGTAAGTAAAATATTTATTGAGCCTCTTTTCTAGGAGTAATTGTCACGTATTAACGTATCACCAATCAAAGTAAATGCAGGACCGGATAGCTGGAAGACCTACGTCACCCCAAACACGCCAATTTGACTGAACACTATAAAACTATAAACACAACACTACAACAAATTCAAACATCATATAGCACCACAACACATGTCAAATCACCCCAAACACGGCGATCTGTCTCACCCATACATCAATACACGACCCCCTTCCCCACTAACACCCATTCAATAATATCCATCAGCCCTATTCACGCAACACCATCCCACAATATGGCGTCATATCAGTGCGTGAGTGCTTACTCACGCGTGAAGTTGTAAAGCTTGAGTGAGCACCCCACTCCCAGGTAAACTTGGGGAGTCCCGTTAAAGTTTCACGGCCGACCTCATTTCACCCGCGACCTTCCTCGTAATTTTGTTACTTTCGATTCGGCCTTCGTCTTTCGGATATTTCACTGCCGAGTGTCGGTGGCGAGCGGGGAAGTGGAGTGAAAAGGAGGAAAAACGGGATTTGGGGAAGTTCGGTTGTTGGTCGGTAGATGGCGCTAGGGTTGTGTATACTCATTATTAAAGTTTTCGAATTTGATTTGGGGGGAAATAGTTGAATAGAATAGAAGGGAGAATTTCGCGTGAGATTTAAGGGGTCACAGGAGTCTTTAAAATGTGCAAAGAAGATACTAGTTACAAAGCATAGTTTGATCTTTCATGTCATTTTTTAACTACTCAATAAATGAGTATAGTTTTTTATATGTAATTCTACAGGATTGATTTATTATAAAACAAGTTTTAAAATTTATGAAACTTCAGCCAAAACTAAAATAAATCATATTAAACATGAAGCTATTTGAACACATTGTGATTGTGATTAGGCTTGCGCGGTAAATTGTAAGGTCAAAATTGAAAAAATTACCAAGAAAATGACTTTATATAGTACAAATATGTGCAAACAAAGACTTATACCTAAATTCACAGCTCAATTTTAATTAGAAATTATTTTAGGAACATTTTTCTAAAAAATTTAATAAAAATTTAAAAATTTTGATTTAAATTTTTTTTAAAAAGAATTCTAATTAAAATTGAGCTGAGAATTTAGGTATAAGTCTTTGTTTGTACATATTTGTATAATATAAAGTCATTTTCTTGGTGATTTTTTCAATTTTGACCTCACACTTTGCCGAGCAAGCCTAATCACAATGTGTTCAAATAGCTTCATGTTTAATATCATTAATTTTAGTTTTGGCTAAAGTTTCATAAATTTTAAAACTTGTTTTGTAATAAATAAATCCTGTAGAATTACATATAAAAAATTATACTAAAAAATTGAGCAGTTAAAAAATTACATGAAAGATCAAACAATATTTTGTAGTACCTTCTTTGCACATTTTTAAGACTCCTATGAACCCTTAAATGAATAATAGGTGCGGTATTGTTTCTACTGGTTTTTGGAATAATCCAAATCGATAAAAAGGATACCTATGTATACCTTGAAGAAGAATAGAGCTTAAGGGATTTTTGTCGGCTGGTATAAATTTATTAAGCCATTAGATAATGTTTTTTTTATTCTGATAATCGAATTAAAGGCCATGGTTTAAAAGTAAGGAAAGCATATTATAATAGGAATTGGGGAGACATTTTTTATGTATTAAAGAAACTATGTGCAGACACTGGTAAATAGTCGGAAGGCTGTAAACACGACTATTTTTGTTGGTGTTTCGTGCCTGTTATTATTGGTCTTTAACTTTTTTTTATTTATAGGTATATAATAATTATTTGCGCTGAATAAATGATAAAATATTTTTAAAAGTTACTTATTTACCCAGTATCTTATAAAAAAATTTCAGTAGTTAAAACTTTGATTTTTATTACTTATTTTCATAATTTGAAGAGATCAGCCACAATATAATTATTTTGCACTAAAAATTTCGTGTTATATTTCTTAAGATACCAAAGATATTATAAATCAGCGCAGTCCGGTAAAGTTTCCCCTTTTACTTCCAAAACAAGTACTGCATTCGCCTTTGTCAAACATGCGAAAGGACCCTGGTTCGGGTCCGGGCATCGCAAAAATAACTGCCGGCATGTAAACGGCCCGTGCACTCAAAAATGTCCGACGAATAAAACCCCGCGTGGAGGGAGTGCACGTTAAATATGATCCAAAATTCTAACGCAGCGTAGGATGTCGTCCTTATTGGTTGCGTTGGGTGCGTACTCGGGTGTCGGCTCGTCACTTGATTGTGGTTCTAAAACACGACGCCCGTCTCCAATAGCCTTCGTGTAGCTCTAGTGCGATGATAATTCAAAACTAAAAAAACTTCCGAAAAACAAGTATTCTATTTCGAAATACGCTTTCTTTATATAATTCATCCCTGACATTGTAATTTTTAATACAAAAAAAACTTTTACAACTACAAATTCACAATTTTCCCTACATTATTTTGTAATATCTCCCATGAGAGTCTTGTAACAAGACTGTAGTACAACAATAATGAATTCTCTCTGTAAATTCTGACTCACGGTATGCACGTTACTGCAGTTAGTGCTCCTTTGGGAATCGTCTATAATCGTTGTTTTTACACAGTTAACTTTTCGTTGTCTTATTCTGTTTTTACTCAGTAAGTAAACTTTAGATAAAATATCATTATTTAAAAGAAACGCTATAATGCAATTATTGGGGAGATTTATGCATGTCATGAGTTTATACTAGTTTAGTCAGTGAATGGTAAATTGATGCGCTTTTTATAATAAAAATACTTGAGCATCAATGTTTCAAGTATTATTTTAGTTTATTTATACAAGTGTGGTATTTAACTTTTCGTTGTCATTGTGTGAGAGCAACAGTCTACGATTCTTTTAGGAAATTCAAAAGGTTTTCATGACATGTTTTTATCGGGAACGAATAATTTGAATCTTTATTTACTTGTTCCCTTCATTAAGCATTGTGTGTCGTAATTTGCAAAAATAAAACATTTGTAAAACGCATTTTTTTTAAACTTATGGTTGCATTAATACTTTACAGCTATTTATTTCTCAATAACATATGAATTACTTATTGACTTAAAATAATTTTAATTCGGGGTTAGATTAGTTTAAATGTCAATTAAAAGAGCGACCATTTATAATTCTTCCTCAAATAGCCGCTCACATTTACGTAATAGTGCCGTTGACGATAATCATAATAAAAAAGTCCTAAATCTTCAATGGGTCTTTTAATTTTGACTCTACAAATTGCATTTTTTCATATCTTAGATTATCTGTTTATTCACGTGAGCGTTTATCTTATTACTGTAGTATGAAAGTAATTGACAAAATAAAAATAAAAACCATTCCATCTCAAAAACCCAAATCAACCTCAGATCGAACTTAATTTCTGATCGGTGATGGCATGTCTCCTCTATTACAATCAAAATTCTCTGATTGAGGAACGACTTCAATAATTTTAAGAAAAAAACTATCGGCCTTTTTGACGACTCATCCCCAAATCAGACCCCCCTTTCCAATGCCATCGAACAAAGAGATCAAGACACTGATCCACGAGGATAATTACCAAGAAAAAAATGCCACCTTTCATTGAGCCCATTATCTCTTCTTGTACCACAGGCCGATTACCATAATCCCTGGGATCTTCAAGAAACAGCAATGGGTTCTTGCCATCCTGTTTCTCCTCTTAGTTATTTTTCTATAAGGATTATTTACCAAATTCGGCTATCAGCAGATTGTTGAAAAATATATCATTGATATGCGTTTTTCTTTTCAGCTATAATTTTTATAACTTATAATTTGAGGTATAAACTGTAGTTGACATCGTGCACTAACTACACTCTTAAAACAAACGAGCGATTTTAACTCAGTCTGATTGATTTTCACTCCTCCAGTCTGGAAAATGCACTTCTTCTTTTGGAGTGGATCCTTTGTGCGTTAAACCGCCGACAGGATCACTCCAAACGAGTGATTTTAACTCAGTCTGAGATAATATTCACTCCTTGCCAGTGTCGAAAATGCACTTCTCCAACTGGAGTGGAATTCACTCTTTTGTTTTAACAGTGTAACTCCCCGGCACTACGGTCCATGCTGGACTATGGTCTCTCTTACAATCCGACTCCAAAGCGGCCTGTCTTCTGGTCTTCGCTCTCCAGTTTGAAATTTTCATGGATGGCCTTTAGATCTCTTTCCACCCATCTTTTTCTAGGTCTTCCTCTTCTTCTCTCTCAATGACATTGTCCTTTGAAAATTTTCTTTGTTCCTCTGCTATCGTCCATTCTCTCCATATATGTCCCAGCTATTGAATTCTCCTAGTTTTTATGATGTCAATAATGTCTTTCTCTAAAAATAGTTTAGCCACTTCAAAATTGTATCGCCATTGTGCACTAATTTTATTTAAAATAAGTATTTTAGAAAAGTAATGAACTATGGGTTTTTTCTACATTTACGGTACGTACATTAAAAAAAAAAAGTCCTAGTAGGTATAATGATTATTCGGCGCTTATGGCTTAAAAAGATTAAAAATAGCTGATTTCAGTGATTTTTAAATAATTTGTTATCGAGTTATATCAAAGAATTCTAAACCATACATAAATTTTACTTCAATTGTAGTTTATGTTTATGAAGAAAGTAAATATTGCCTAAGATAATAGTTGGTTTTCTGATACAAAATGTTTATTTTTTTTAGTTGAACATTTGTGACTTATCACTTGCAGTAAATAACTTCAATACAATATTCTAAATTATAGACTTTATTGTTGCTTGTGAATAATAAGTTACAATATATTCAACAACTGTTTTGAATAATTTATTATTTAAAATCTCTTTAAAATTTCATGGCCATCAACTTATTTTTGTTTAACTTTAATTTTTCAACCATAAAATATCTATTTTAAATTCAGTTCACAAAAATCATCAAACTGACCCCTAACACAAAAAATAGTAAATTAATTCACCCAATCTTTAGTAAAACACCAAAAATCCACAACACAACCAATTTACTCCCCACAAACTTTTCAAACAATCCCTCCCCAAACAACCCCAACTCCTCACACCTATCCCCTAAAAAGAACCGCACCACTCGCCATTATTTTTTTCGGGCCGCCGAATTATCCGCCGAAGATGATGCAGGAATGCCGGCAAAAGGTGAACGGTCCTCGGCCGGTAATTGCCAATCAGCCGCAGACACAAAGCGATGGTGTGTCTTCGCATGTCCTTCCTTATCATGACGCAATATCAGCGCTTTTGAGATGGATTTCGGATCCAGGGGACAAGGAGGGATGCTTGGAAGTTGAGTTTAGTTGGTTTATGTGGTTCATGTTTGACATTTAGGCTTTTGTTACCCCTATCTGTTGTTTTTTCAGGTATGGGAAGTTAATTCTTCGCTGGTTAAATATTAGTGCTTCATATATATATTTAATGTTATCATTAAAAAAAAATTTAAACTACTTTTATAAGGTTAAAAGCAATTATCGCAAGTAGACCTAATCTTAAACTAGGTACTTCAGCAGTTTTTTAAGAATTTGAGATATTTCTTCTCATTTATTGCGTGTCTTTGTGTTAATAGATCTTTCACAGCAAACGTTAAGTTCTTTTTGGTTTACTACCAGTTGATAACCGTATTTATATTCTTTATACTTTAAAGAATTTCTTGTTCTTTAAATGAATTTTAAATATACGTAGCAGTGCGTGACTAAATTGGTTTGAGTATTGGCGAAAAAGTATTTATATAAACCACTACGTTTTATTTACTTAAAGATAACGCATTCAATAAATATGTTGGTCTTGTGGTCGGTTATAGCTCAGTTACCATTGGTGCAGTTTTTCCGGGAGATTAATGACCCTCCCACCCCAGCATCGTGAATAAATTGAGGAGTTGGCGCTCTTTTGGAGCAGAAGTCAGACGTCCACACGGGTATTCTAGACATAGCGTCCACGGTAGTTACAGATCCCCTCTTGCCTTCAAGATTATGCTCTGGACCCTTGGAGGCACACAACTAAATTTTAATATTTTTCCACTGGTAAAGAAAAAAACCGACATTAACCCCTAACTTACAATAAATAATATCAAATTAAAACACTCCCCTACAAAAGCTTAAAAAGCAACATTGTAATCCCTCTTTCTTAACAACCACAATGATAACAATCGCTTAAAAAAGCCACTGCACATATAAACGCGTTGCTATCTGAATGCCGGATCGTCTAATTAACTCGTAACAGAAGCTACAACGATTTTTGCGCCGCAATTTACCTGCTAAGTTGGGTTGTCCAGGAGTTTTGTCCATCCTCTGCCCACTCCACGTTGGTGGGCGTGGTGCTAGCCAACCTTTTGCCCATCTCTCAAGTTTTTCTGCTTGTCAAAATGGGTAGCAAAAACTGAATTCTTTTTGTTGCTGCTCATCAGCTCGTTTGGAAGTAATTCGATGGTATTTGGTTGGATATAAAAAGGTTGCCATTTTTTTAATGTATTTAATTTCATTGTTGCTTTCTTTTCTTTTCATCTTAGTTTTTGATTAGTTATTCGTAACTGACAAAACCAATTTTCAAATAGAACTATTTTCATGTTTAGAAAAATAGAGAATGCAGATGCTCATGTCTTCTCAACAGACCTTCTGAAAAGAGTTGTATTGCTTTTTTTTGCACTATGAACTCGGCCTCTTTTTTTGAAAATAGTCAAGAATAGGTCTACTAGTGATTCAGGAAGTGTTCCTCTCTGTTTGTCTGTAAATTAAATTAGAGACGATTGCTTAAGTTAAGAGGCTGGTATATTCTGTCTAGAGTAGCTGTATATATTCACCAATGTAAAATGTACAAAGCAAGCTTCAATTGATTTATCAATGGTAGGAAGAAAGGCTGATTCGGCCTTTTAAAGTTGTCAACTTGGTCATACACAACACAGCCAAAATCAATGTGATTTATACAAAATACAAGATTCTTTATATCTAATATATTCGTTCAATTAAATCGCCATGTGGGCAAGCAGTCGCCAATGCTGCAACATCAAAAAATTAAGCGAGGGGAAGGGGGGTCACCAATAAAGAGGGGTCGTCGACATTTTCACACTTCATTGTAGGGAGTGATGTTTTTGTGCCCAAACCTTTTATTTGACTGTTCACTCTTGATTGCTAGATTTGTGCTGAATTCAATCAAGGTGTGGTCCAACCTGACATGTGGCTCGTCTCGCTCCACCAGAAGAAAAAAAAGTTAGGATTGAAACGTTGGCAACTGTCACCAAGGGACAGCGATACTTTTCAATTCTGCAGTTGAGGTTTTGATGAGCACTTTTCCTCTGCAACAAGGTTTCAGAAGTGGTGACATTTGGGGGGATGTAAGGGCGGGGAGAAACCTAATTCGGGTGCTTTTTGAAATGGTGTTGTTTCAGAGCCAAACTTTTGTAACAAGCCCTTAGGAGAATAGTTTTAGAAACAAACAGGGAGTATTTACCAAAAGAAAGCAGTTTTTGAACCATTATTTAGGGGTTTTTTTTAAAGTTTAAATGATTTTTTTTATAAAGAAATATATTATAAAATCCTAACTAAAATACCAGGCGTGCTGCTTACAGAAAAAAGTGCAAATAATGATTGAAAATATTCGAATAAAAACTGTTTCAATATAAGCTGAAATTAAAAAAGTAAAATTTAAATTTTTTCACGAAAAATGAAATACATATAAAAACACACACCTTCATACCAAAATTCGAGGAGCAACGAATGGATTTCACGCTCATTATATTCCTAGACGTACGTTTTTATTCCTTAACATGTCATCGCCAATTTCAAGGGCCTCAGTTCCAGTAAGCAATGGTGGAATCTGATGGTTCCCGGCTTCATCCCCCACAATCTGGAAAGGAGTGCTGCAGTCGCCCGCTTTCGCATGGCCACCGGACACGATTATCTGCAGGCCCATCTACAGCGCATTGGTGTGACCAACACCGACATTTGCCCGCTCTGCATGTCTAAAAGGATGGTTGCTGGCCACTTGTCGTCGTATATTGGACTTTAACACCTCTCTCCTGACTTGGTTTCTTGGGAGGCTCGCCGTCTAATGGCTCAACCGCCACCGATGGGCATTGGCTAAACTAAACTACGTTTTTTATTCCACGAAATTATGCATTTCTAGATAAGACTTCCATGTTCGACATGTTTGTCAAATATGCATTTTTTACTTAAATTATTGTTCAGACAGTTCTAGCGACATTATAAGTGCTGCAAAAATATATTTCAATGAATAAATGCAAATTAAAATCTTCCAACCTTTCTATTGATGAAAAAATAATCCGCAACTATAAATGTCACTGCATTGATAAATCAAAACATCTTTCAGTTAAGCTCAGTTTTTTTTTTTCATTTTTATATCTGATCGTCTGACGGAAATAAGGAATTTAAGAAGGAAAAAAAAGTTAAATATTAATACTGTGATGTATCAATTAGATAAACTTATTCATTGATACTTTGTAATTCTTCAACATATTGACAACGATAAATCTCATGCCAATGAAGTGACCAACAATAAAAATGAACTGTAAACGATGCTTTAAAAAAAGATAATTTTAAGGGAAGTTATAATTAATACGAATTTCCATTAATCATGAAAATACGAGAAGTTTTATTGTTTATAAATAAAAAAAGTAATTAAATTTTAAAAAAATTGCATGTCATCACCTTGATAAACATAGATTATTTAGAACCATATCCCCAAAAAAGTTGATTAAAATGTATAAAACCATCGTAAAGGAAAAAAGTGCAAAAATTATTGTTTTGTATACCGTAGTTTATCTATATTAGTTAACTTTTTATCTAAATTTTAATTTTCTCAAATAATTATTTCTATATCAAGCAGCAGTTACTATTCTTATATTTTGTTTAACTGTTTTGAGGAAGTAAAAAAAAAAACTTTATATAAATAACAGTTTATAACTAGAAATGTTCAACAATTTAAAACTATAAACATTTAACAGTCAATTGGAAATTAAAATGTCGTTAACATTGCCTATACCAAAATTAAACGTTATTCTAGTATAGTATACCATCAATTTCTGGCACTACCTCAATAGCTACACTAATCCTTTTACATTGTGTTGAGTCACCTGACGACATTCCAAGTGAGGATCGCCCCTCTGCCACCTGTGGGCCGATTAACGCCGATGATCGATGGGCGATCGATTGATGATCGGCCTTTATCTTTCACTGGAAGTCAGCAGCCGAAAAAAGAATGGTAATTTCATTTACTTTTTAATCGAATGCATGGCCCTACCCTTCGTGAGGCTGGTGTCTGATGTTTGGTTTGTATTGTTTCACCTGCTTTTTATTTTTTTATGGGTAGATCATAGTTATCAACAACAAAATGATAAATTCTTAGTATTGATTTCGAAAGGGTCTAAGTTATAGATAATTAAAAAATTATTTTACTAATAAAAATTGTGCCAAGTTATACATTGTACTTTTATTCTTATATTTACACCTAAGAATCTTATTTTTAAAAAAAAATTGAGAAAAATACATCTTTTGAAGCACATAATTACGAATTTTCAAAAATACAAATTAGTAAAATAACTTAATAACTTCTTGTTTTGAAATAAAAATGAAATATCCGGGGAAAGTGATCGAACATATTGATACAATTATTCATTTCATCAACAAAACAAATCTCCTAAGTAAATATCCAGAACAACCTCCACAATTTCCGTATTCGGCAATTACTTTGTAAATACGAAAGAAACAGGTAGTCATTACGTTCAAACAGCTATTTTGCAAAACAAGAATATTTATTTGCCTAGTATTACAACAGACTCCGTGTTATTAATAGCAACAATAAATGAATTTGAAAACGCCATGATCCATATCTAAAGCTTTTAGTGCCTAATAACGATCATTATAACTCTATCTAACAGTTTGTGTTCCAAAAGTAAGAAACACAAAGAAAAAACTTTTTTTTTTTCAGAAACACGTTCACGAGTTCCCCCACAAACGGACTCGTTTACGATTAAGTTAATCGTAAACTGGGCACGTTTCGTACGCGAACGATATCGACGTTCGATCTGGCTACACATCATTCAATTACTTAATTTGAATTTTTTGGAACGGAACCCGTTCGAGGAACACGCTTAGAGCGTTATAAAAAATCAAAATATAGGGAGGATTGAACTGGATTTATCGAATTGAAGCGGTCGCTTTTAAAAACGATAAGCGGAAACAGTTGGCATTGCTGGATCACATTATTAGAAGAAAGATGTAGTTTCCGAAAAGTGATGCTTACCCTCTAAGCATGAATTTTTATTTTCATCCCAGAAATATATATATATAGATATAAGAGAGATATTATAGATAGATATATACGATATATATATATAGATATATATATATATATATATAATATAATATAATATATAAATTGATAGATATATTATAATATATATAAGATAGATATATTTATCGAAATATAAAGATATATATATATATATATATATATATTAATATTATATATAAGATACTAATATATATATATATATATAAGATATTTTTTATTTATCTATATAGAGAAATATTAGGATATATATATATCGAAATCATCTATATATATATATATATATATATATTATATATATATATATATATATATATACTATATATATTATATATATATATTAGATATATATATATATCGAAACTATATAAAATATATATTTATCTATATATATATATATATATATATATATATCATATATTATATAATATATTATATAATATAATATATGCATCTTTAATACTCATACATTAATAGGGGAAAATACTGAAATTTTTTTAACTCTGCCTTAGAAATTTAAAATAATTTCCTTTTTAAAAAAATTAGCCATATGACAAAAAGTTAACTACAAAAACTCCAATTTTTATGCATAATACATGACTAGAAAAACTAGCTAAAATGTATTTCAAAATAAACTCTTTTAACCATAATTAATTTTTCAAAACAATTTGTATTTTAAATTGAAAAAAAAAACTAATATTATTATACTTTTTGATACTGGTCAAAAACGTAATTTCAACAACAGTTAATAAACTCACTCTTTAATTTTGAATTACACTGTTTACTAACTGTCATCTATGAGGATTATTAGTAAACCTAAACTTCAAAATGGAATGTAATAAGATGAAAACAACACAAATTTGTCGTTGAGGGAGCTCATAATTTTAACCCCTTTCAGTCCCAGTGATGCATTTGGCATAATCACGATTCATATATTTTCGTTTCCAAATGTTTATGTCCCGTTATGAACATCGAAACACACATTATTCAATTCCTTCACACTTTGTTCTATTAAACTAATATTTTACATTAATCTCAATAGAAAGGCAGAAACTACTATAACTTTTTTTATTTAAAAAATAGCTACACAAGCGGTTTCAAATCACCCTGATTTTTGAAAAGTTCACTTCAGTTTCCACATATTTAAAACGCAATGTTAAACTATTTTCGGTTAAATTAATTATTAATTTTTTTTTTAATAATATCGGTCAGATACCTTAAAATAAATAACTCGAAGCGTTTTTTAGGTAATATATATATATTTTTTAATTTTTGTTGTTTCGTTCCACATTAAAAAAATTTTGGCATTATTTCCAAAAACACATATAAAAAATTTAAAATGAATTTTTTTTTTCTTATGGAACTCTTATTTTTGAACCTAAAATAAGCTTATTTTGTGAATATCAGATGTTTTCGGTAAGTGTAGTAACATTTGTGGGACTGAAAGGTGTTTAATAGAATAAAATGGGATTATGGTTGACTTTTTTTGTTTGTTACAAACGCCCCAAACAGTATGGCATTAGAGGGTTAATAAGTTTAATGTGATTGTTAATAATGCATTTTACATATTGAGTTATAGTTTATCTTTATTAACGATCGATTGGCGAGAAAATTGGCTTGATGAAAATATATGTTGTTCTGGCCTAAGTTCATCTGGAGATTTTCAAAATTGTGCTGCTTATTAAACCCATTTTTTGGATCGATATTAGTAGTATTTAAATTTTGAATGATAGCTTAATCGCTTTTGGCTATTTGTTTTGAAACCGATAAATAAATGTTTTTAAAAGTTTCCTTGAAAATTGAAATTAATCTGTCAACTGTCTTTGAAATTTTCATAATTGAGTTTATAGGAAATTATATAAGTAATTATCTTTCACATTTTATCTAGAAACACGTGTGATTATACTCCTTGTTTATCATTTGAATATTTAAAATTTTAATTATAGTCCATTTTACTTATCCCCAATAAAATCATTGTGAATCAAAATTTCTCTTCTAAAGGGGTAAGAAATCAATGAAAGTAAATACTTAAAACAATTATTTTATTAAAAAAGTATTTTTTTTGGGAAAAAGATTTTTATGAAATTTATCTTTTAGAATATATTCTTACGGTTTTTTAAAAAACATTCGAAATTTTATACCCTAGTGCCTAGTGATGTTTAATTTCAAAAGAACTACAGTAAAATAAATGTACCATTCTTCAAGATGCTAATGTTTTAAATTCAAGCCATTTTTTGTATTAAATTTCTTCTATTGAGTCAGCGATTGAATCGTTTCATCTGTTCTCCTCTTTTTTTATGACGGGGGGTCGGGGTTCGTGAATAGGTCAAAACAAAAATTTAGGCGCGGAGAGGTGCGATTTCGAGAGAGCAATATGTTTCCCCGTGTTTATTAGGTTTTTCGGACAGGAATAATAAGCTTAAAACTAATCATTTTATGTTTTATACGACCTTTTAAATACATTACCCTTTTGACTATGCCGGAATATCCAACTCAAAAATTTTATAGGTTTTCCGTATCGATTCAAACTAAAAGTGTTAATCACAACTTCCTCTCCCACACAATTTTATTGCAATTAGTCTACTTCGGCATCAAACTCGACATTTTATCCCGATCACCTTGAATTAAATGCGATGACCTTCCAGATAGCAGACAAAAGCTCATTCAAAAAGACATTAAAAAAACACCAAGACTGCGACTTGTTTTACCAACACAATGGATCCACTCTTACGGGTAGCATTAATTAATGGAAAGAATTCCATGCAGACAGATTGTCGAGCAGGGAGTTGCGGAGCATCTAATCAATGCTCAATGACTTTCTTTTTTAGTGATATAAAAAAAACAATGCCGAACTTCAGTTTTCGCAGTAGCCCGGGCCGTCACTTTAAAAGGATGGCAATATTAGGGTTGCTGGTTCTGGATCATCATAAGATTGGGAGTAGATAACGCCAAAAATTATAAACAATCGCCAACTAGATTATATTATCCGATTCTCGTTGAAAATTAAAAAAAAAAAATAATAATAATAATAAATACTTTACCACTTTCTGGCCTGGGTTATTTCGGCCGCATGTATGTAAATCTGTTTATGAATGCTATGATCTAAAAAAAACCTGCAAATTTTTGTATTTTAATAACTTTTACAAAAAAAAAAGAACTTTAAAAGATTTTTATTATTATTTTATTGAAATAATAAAATTTATAGAAATCCTTTATTTATATTAAAGGTTATATATTTTATTGCAATGGTTCTTAGAATACGAAAACTTGGTAAAGATGCATTTTGTAAACCAAAATCAAAAACAATATGCAAATAATTTGAGGTCATTTTATAGATTTAAATTATTCAAAACTGAATAAAATTGCTTCTATGCCCCTGTCTGTTTATTTATCGCATATATTTCAGGATTCGACTTTACTTTTGCATACACATTCGATTACTTTCCATACACAAACAAAGAAAGTTAAAGGAAAAAAAGGTCTTTTAAATGGGACTTGTATTGTCAGTGCATAACTATTTTTAGTGCAGGTAACTGAAGTCACATTTTTCGAAAAAAATTATTTTACTTTTTTTAGACTTAAATGTTCTAATGCCGTACAATTAATAAAAAAAAAGTTCCATCTTTCCACCATTTTCCATAAATAAACAATGAAAAGTAAAATAGTGACATTTTAAGTGATTCTTATACATAAGTCAGTAGAAAAATGGCTTAAATGCAAACTTAAAAGTTCGGTGCAAACATTTTTTCCTTAACCTTTTCAGTTCCAGTGATGGCATTTGGAAACATCATTTTCAATATTTTTTCCAAATGTTTATGTCCCGTTATGACATCCAAACACATATCATCCGATTCTTCACACTTTGTTCTACTAGACAATATTTTACATTAATCTCAATAGAAGTCAGAACTACTTTTTTTTTAATTTACAAAATTGCTAACAAGCGTTTCACTTGATTTTTTTTGAAAAGTTCACTTCAGTTCCGCATATATAAAACACAATTTAAACTATTTCAGTTAAAATAATTACTAAAATTTTTTTTAATAATATGGTCAGATACCTTAAAATATATAACTCCAAGTGTTTTTAGGTAATACATATTTTTTTATTTTGTTGTTTTCCACAGTTAAAAATTTTTGGCATTATTTCAAAACCATATGAAATATTAAATGAATTTTTTTTCTTATGGGAACTCTTATTTTTGACCTAAAATAAGCCTTTTTTGTGAATATCAGATGTTTCTGTAGTACAGTAAATTTTTGGGACTGAAAGGGTTTTTAAAAATTGCCAATATTTCTCAATTAAAATCCCAGGTAAGATCTCCGCCAATTCGGAGATGATTTCCCCAATTGCGCCGCGGTTCCCCTTTGTGTCCTGATTAAGACCCCGGGGCTAAGGCGGGGTGGACCCACGTGACATGAACCTATGAATACCCTGGGTGGAGCTGTCCAGAGACACAACGAGTAAAAAATGATAAGACTTTTCTTGCCTTCGAATATTATTGACAGTCGACTTCATAAATCAGACACTTCTTGCTGGCTTTTGTCGTTGCATTCCTTGTTCGAAAGGTGCCACTCTGCATTGTAGCGGCATTAATATTCAACGCGGGTCTGGATCTTTGTCGCAAAAAGATAATAATGGGGCAAGTTCGGTAATTAATTGTCGTATCCAAATCAACATGTTTCCAAAATAACTTTATTATTCAAGATTTGCAGCTTTTCTGCCTACTTCGGAAAACCTGAAGAATGTCCAATCAAATTGGATACGTGCTTTGACACCAAATAGATAAAGCGGCGGGTGGCGGCGAATATTATTTAATTGAATGTCATTATTGACCAAAAAACATTGAACAAAACAGGTACACTTTGATAAACTTCGTAACATTCATTAATATTACTTATTAGCATCGTCCACACTAAAATCTGATAGCTTTCGAATACCTGACACTGTGATATCGATAGGTGTCTCACAATTTCGTGAGCTACTAAGGCATAACTTGAGTAGAGATCTGTTAGGCAATGGTAACTCTATTAAAGATCTTGTTCCTGATGCAAACATAAAAACTTTGGTTTCATGGTCAAAAGCATGGCTTTTGATTTTTGGCTCTCCAAATCCATGAGTTGAATAAGAAAGGCATTGTGCACTAAATTTTAACCAATCTTTCTCCCCGGTTCAAGAATTCAGTGCTTATATTTGTTGCCTTAAAACTCCGAAGGTTACGAAATATTGAGCAAGGAATTCAAAAGTTAAGAACAAATATCTTCTACTTCAAACGCACTAATTATACAGCTAGTTTATTTGCCGCAATTCAAAACAAAGTAGACCCAAAATTCATCGAATGTTTCGACCAACTTTATCTGTCAATAAGTTTTTAAGTGAACCCCTTCATTTAACGTAAACTGGGGGGGGGGGGGGGAGAAAGTGTCAAAGTGTCAATCGAAATGGCTATCAATAACCTTAGTTGACATAACCCCACTGCAACACTCAATGTCATCATGTCGAAAAAATAATTAACAATCTCTAGTTTCAATTTACAAATTGTTGTATCCTTAATTAACTGAACTCTCAATTTCAATACTAGAATCATTTTTAGATTAAATAGTTATTTTTTCTATGTTATAACCCGTCAACAAATGTCAACCTATGTCGTCTGATTGTTTTGGAACCCCTAACAATTTCCACTTGAAGGAGAAATTACTTCTCTTTGTCAAGTACATCGAAACCAAAATAGTCGTAACCTGTAATTAATTCTGAAGATTAATTTTTAAACATCTAATGAAATAAGTAGATTATAGGCCAGTCTTCGATATATATTTATATACCGGGTGGCATTCTAAAATCATGTCAGTAAATTATTCAGAATTGTCCGTATATCATACATGATAGGACTAGGTTTACTAAGTAGCCACTTTTTTAATGCTCTTATATAATCTCACTCTTTTAATATTATATTACAAATGTATATAGATAATTTTTTAAGTGTGTGGCATTAATAATTTTTTTCTTTAAAAATATGTTTAATCCTTCTATCTACTTTATAAAATTTTTTGCTGATTATAATTTCAATATGAACTTTATAGTTTGCTTAACTTTCGTGATGAAATTTTATCTTTGAAAAGCAAATGCTTTCCCATCATTGAACTGAAGATATTTAAATTTTTGATGCCATCGAATGATTAAAAAAAAACAATTCATAAATTACAAAATCTGTTCAGATTTTGTAAGTTAAATACGTATTACCGCATACAATTATCTCCGTATTTTCTGCACAATACTTAAAGACAGTACCTACAAAGACGAGGACTAGGGAACGTCTTAAAACATAGATGCCTTGTGAAACGTCAATTGTTTGTTATAATTTCTTAGTAGTTTTAATTGGGCAGTGTTTCAAAAGATAATCTGTCACTTATGTAGATAATGCCGTAGATGTGTCCTGGACAGTTTCATGTCGTAATGCAACACAAGAAATTTGGTCAAAAAGTTAGAGATAATTTGCACACGGTTTTTAAACGGTTCTTTAATTTCAAGTCCAGATAATCATCTTCGGCATATTTTTTTTATATGGACATATACTTTAACCTTTTCAGTCCCAATGACAATTCGGCATCATCATTTTAGATTTTTTTTTTCTAATCGTCTGTTGCCATTTATGATATCAAAAAGCACATCATTCGTGTCTTCAAACTTTTTTTTCTATTAGAAAATATTTTTTATTGATCCCAATAAATAGCAGCCCTATTTTTTTTATTATGATCTGGAACATGATGATGCCAAATGACATCACTGGGACTGAAAGGGTTAACTACGAATCCAGTACGAAGCGAAATCAACCAATGAAAAAAATCTTCCCTAATTTATGTGCCAGCGTAAAATTTACTTTTTCTACGAATCGGGTGTTCACTTTAATGCCGATGAAGAATCGATATCGTCTGTCCACAGTTGTAAAAAACGGTGTCAAGTATAATGATCGATTTCAGTGGGTTTCTGTGAACAACGCCATAGCCCCTGGGCATCAGGAGTGATATTCTATCTTAGCATTTATACAATAACCTATAAAGAAAAATGAATGGAGATCTGAAGGAACTGGACAAACTGTACTGCTGACACGTTTTTATTGGTAATGCATTGAATTGACTCATGAGTGAGATAATTTAGCATAAAATTGATGAATAAAAAGAATTTTATTTCCACGACTTTTGCATTAACCTTAATAACAGAGCAATCCTTTAATTTTAAACTGGCATATAACTTAAAAAAAAGTCGCAGGACATGCAAGAAATTTGTCTTTGGAAGTCTGATATTATGAAAAACTTAACAATTTTTTTAACCATTTGTCATTTCATGAAGGGGACTGATTCTCCTTTTAGTGTGCAAAATTTAAATTAAGAAAAAAATATTATACTTTGTTTTATTTCATGTTTCATATTTAAATTTAGTGAGTTTTTTTACTGAAACATACTACTATAAGATTGTTTCTTAAACTTCTCTTTACTTAAAAATGTTGGAAATTTATGCAATTTCATATTTTGTATTCAAACTGCATAGAATGTAAAAACGTATTAAGATGCACATAGATTTTTTTTTATCTGTCTTTATAAACATTCTAAAATTGAACTGCTAGATCAATCAATAAAAATGTAAACAATATTTTCAACCAACAACGATTATTCTTGCATAGATAATATAAATGTAACTCATTGCCATTAAAGCATATAAAAAGAAGTTTAAGGTATGGCCTCGGGCTTGGGCGAGTTGGTAACTCAGACGCCTTTTGTTATGTGCAACTTGTCAAAGTTCTTCGATGACATTTCCTAGTCCACTTTCTTCCATATTTTCTCTTCATTAGAATAGATAATTAGGTAACCAGACTCCCACGTGTCTTTATTTACCTGCAGTTTCAGATTTCACGTAATTATAACAATAATAATATCAGCCAGGTCAAAGTCTTTGTCTTCAGGAACGCGACAAACGCTCCGAGCCTTATTTTGACCTGCAAGAAAACAATGAAGAAGTAAATATATGGCAAAATCGTAAACAAAATAAATATTTATATTACAGGCAAAGAAATAATGCATGGAAATTTGTAATTTTATACCCGGGAAATTGCCTTGTTTAATATTGAGAGTGGGATTGGATAATTAGAAGTGGCAATCTACTGGGTTTGAAGCAATTTCCAACCCGTAATTTCAAAAAGCATTGTCGTAGAAGGATTTGAAATGCGATGTTGTAATTATGGAGGAAATAATTTATTGAATTTCCTTGTTTTTATTGGAGTTCTTGCTATACAGTGCTGTAGATAATTGCTCGGTAATAAATAGTTTTAGTTTTTTTTAATATAAACTTTATTTTAAATATATAATTTTTAGATTTTTTGTAATAACATGTCCATTTGTTTGTTTTCTCGAATGTATAATGCTTGTGGTTGATTAGGTCCAAACAGAAGCCCTATTACGGTAAAATATAAAATATCATTTTTTAATTCAATCAGAAAAATATCTGAACGTCTTTATAAAATAATAATTAACCTTTTAATGTGTAAATTAAAAAAAATTAAAACTACTCAATCTTTAAACATCTGCAATAATTTTATTTTGCAAATGTATTACATATTTAATATATAAATACCAACTAACTGTCTTCAAACTGTGACGAATTTACGATATTCGATTTGTAAAATACAGTAAATAATATATTTTTTTCTTGTGTAATTTTAGTTGTGATTAACATAAGGTCTAACTATAGCTTTTTAAAACTATTTTGGCTTCATCGTCACTGGCTCTACATATCTTGACGGGCCTGATTTTAAGAGGGTTTTTTTTCCATCGTACACTATTTCACCACTTTAATTTCTAGTTGATAATTCATCAACTCTTTCCATATTCTTTGTCTTCCTGTTGGTCTTGATCCTCTTTAAGTTTTCTTCAACCCTCAGAGGCATGCTGTTGCTATACGGCAACAAGTAACATAATCCATTTTATTCTATTAAAGTTCATTATCCTTTTGACAAATCTGCATTTCTTTTCATCCAATACATTCCACTTTGAAGTTTTAGTTACTAATAACCGTCATAGATGACAGTAGTAAAAGTGGATTCAAAATTAAAGAGAAGTTATTAACTGTTGTGAAATTACGTTTTTGGCAGTATTCAAAATATAATAATATTAGTACTTAATACAAATAAATTTTTTTGAAAAATTAATATAGTTAAAGAGGGTTATTTTGAAATATATTTAATGGTTTTCTAGTTATTATTATCAAAATTGGAATTTTGTAGTTGACTTTTGTTATATGGAATTTTTTTTTAAAAAATGAAATTATTTAAATTCTAATGCAGTTATTTTTTTTCGTTATTTTTCCCATAATATCGAAAAAATATATTTGTGTCTTTAATACTCATATAAAAAAAATCATGCATTACAGGGTTAACGAGTCCTTTGGTTCTTCTGTTAGTCTTCATCCTTTCTGCATGGCCTAGCCACTCAACTCTTTCTTATTACTGCGACAATATCCCATTTTTTGTACAATAAAAAATAAAACCAACCATTTTG